>JBCEWC010000285.1:0-64031 GCA_038996855.1 Solanum aculeatissimum | reverse complement strand
GTAAAAAAAAAGTCATTTGCTAAATAAATACATAAATAAATATATATATATATATATATATATATATATATATATATATATATATATAATGCGCGCACATACATATAAGAGTTCCACATGATCTGAAGATTTTAATTAAATTTAGTTCGTCGAAAAATTATCTAGGACAAAGGAAAAGTTGTTTTCGTGTATATAATTGAATTCCATTTAAAGTTGACTAAAAAAAAATTGCTTTAAATTGTTCACCCCACTAAATAATGAGGTTCGACATCTACTTGAAAAAGAAGAAGAAAGGTTGAATTTGCTCTTAAAGAAGACATTCCTGAAACTTAGATATAATATTATTATATATTTAAAATTTTTTATTTTATTCTTGGTGAGGCGATTGAGAATAATATTTTCCTTTTTTAACTTCAACTAAATATTGTCCAAATGTCTATTTAATATTACCTATATTAATGCACTTAGGTTAATAGAAAATTAGAAACTTCCCAAAGGGAAACTTGGATTCCCATTATCTACCTATAAAGTAATGCCACTTAAATAGAAAGCCTTGTACTATATCGATTTGAAGTATGATTAATTCTTTAAGAGAATTTTCCTTTTAATTTGAAAGATTTTACCTAAAAGTAATTCGACCTTTAAAAAAAAAATTGAACAAAAAATTATTAGAATCCATTTGATGCTGGGACAGACATGACATCAAGTCAAAGTTGGCTAATAGGATTTTGTCTGGCTAACTATGCACTTGCTTTACTAACATCATCATCATCAACTCAAAAGAAGAAAAAATAATTCCTCCATTTTATTTTATTTTATTTAGTCTGACGGTTTATTATTATAATTTTAAATTAGAGATTTATATACTAGATTTTTGGCATAAAAGTCTGAGAGAAGCCATCAAAAATATAATTAGCTCATCGATATCGTTGACAGATTTTCTATCAGAAACTTAATCTTTAATTCCGAAGGCATTCCCATAAGAACATTGGTCGAAAATTCTCATTTTTAATAGTAGCATAATGTATCAAGATGCTTTTTGAATTTTGTTGGAATTAAACATATCTTGTGGAACGTTGAAATCAAGGAGTTACAAAAATATAGAAAGTAGTGGCATTCTTCTTTTAAAATGGATTAAACATTAAACAGAAAAATAAGACACATAGATTGGGATACAAAACAATACTTAAAAGGCTCATAAATAAGAAGAAATGATTGTCTTGATGACCTCCATTAAATCTTTCTTTTGATCTATGAATCTCTTCTTTTTATTTGGCTATACAAAACTCTTTCTTGACAAAAGAGTAAAAACTAGGAGAGAAAAATCATAATTGTAATGACAAATGATATATATACATATAGAATATATATATATATATATATCATGTAATACTATGTAATCAAATTATTTCATTTGTACTTTGGATTAGTGATGATCACCATTAGGAGGTGGCAATGCAATAAGGCTCCCAAATTATTAGAGATCTCCTGGGCTCTTTGCAACTTCTCAAAAAAGGAACCAAATTGTTGTTGAGAGTTGATGCCTTCTTCCCTCTAATTAGCACCAAGTCTTGTGTGCATGTTGCTATCTTTGTTGTACTTGTGGCTTTGGAATCAGTACTATTAGCTAATGGTGCTAGACCAACTTGCTTATTGTTGTAGTAGTACTTAGTAATAGTGGAATTATTCACAATACTTGCCATTGTTGGTTTCTTCCTCCAAAAGTATTCATAAGCATTTAATGAGGTTGTTGTTGTCGATGGTGGAGCCAGGATTACCTCAGCCATGTCTCGGGGTGGAGGGAGTGATTGAGAAATCGATGAAGGATAAGTGTAACATTCGATGTTACTAGTATCTTTCTTCTCTTTTGTTATCAAGTTTACTGCCTCGTTGAACCTGTTGTTAAAATAGAAATAACCAGATGTCATACTGAAACTAACAATACATTTAGACCATGTTGGTTGATTCCCTTTCTCTAGGATCATCAAGGTAGCTTTGTTCACATTTGTCATCTCACTTGATATCCTTGGACTATGTTCCATCATAGTTCCCTCATCCTCCTCCTCTTCTTGAATTTCTTCTTTGTCACTACCACCATTATTTGTGTGGGGTGTGTCATTACCTTTACCTTCTTGAATATCATCGAATACTTGCTCAAACTCTTCAACTTCGTCCTCATGTTTCTCCATTTCTAGTTCAAAATCATTTTGATTGATGAAGGTGAGAAGAAGGTGCCCGTCAAGGCGTTGGGCATGAAGTAGATTCTTAGGTGGAACAGAATTTGTTTCAAGTATCAATCTACCATTTTGTCTACGTGATTGCATGTGAACAGAAGTAAGAGAAGGAGGAAAAGATTGACAAGAAGATATGGATCTCTTGCTATGATTATAAACATGAAAATCTTCGAAGTATTCTGAGACAACAGAATATTGTTGTTGGTGATGATAATTGTCTTTGTTAGTATCTGAGTCTTCATGCTCAGAAATAGGTGAAGAGGGAAAACAATCAGAGCCAAAGCCAGTCTCTGATCCAAGACTCTCAGTGCAAATTTCAAGACTTTTTTCACTCAAAGAACTTATTGATCTTTTGACAAGAGGATGAACATAAGGACTAGTTGGAATGAACTTATTAGATGAATCTTCATTCTTTGAAGAAGATAAAATTGAACTCCAATCAAATGTTTTGATTGGTTGATCTTTGATCAATTGCTCATGATGATCTTCTTCTCCAACATTATCAAGAATTGACACTATTGCTTCTTCTTCTTTTATCTTTGAAGACAAGTTGAAGTTCTTGATCATGCTTACACAATGTGTTGACATCTTGAAGAATATCAAGGGCAAAATATTGGTTTTCCCTCTGCAAATCAAGAATGATAATAAGAAAAATCAGCCACATCTACAACAAACTTACAAAAGAAAAATAATTTCATACTTATTATAAATTATGTTTAGCAATCCCTTGCTAAAATTTGTAGAAAATGAAATCAAAGCTTACCTTTAGCAAAAACCACAATATTCAAAAGTGGACAAAGTTGCAAGCCAAGAGAGAAATATTAAATAAAAGGAAATGTATGGAGGAAATTATAAAGATTTGATGGAATTGGTATTCAAGTGTTTAGTTTTGTTTGGATTGATACTTAGATGGCAATTACAATGAGGGTGTAAAAGGATATTTATAGGAGCTCAAAAACAACCTTTTGGAATCTTTGTGAAGGGACACCCCCCCCCCCCAAAACCCTCCACCCCCTCCTAACAAAGAAGAATTTTTTGTTAAAAAATAGACGGAGCAGAGAGGCGCAAAGCTTGGTAAGACAAGATAAAATTTCAAAAGAAATATTAAACGAGAGGGGGTTTAAAATCATAGTATATCGAGGATTGCCCTATTTTTTCCCGCCCTATATTTACATCCCTAAATGTGGAAATAATACTTTTATTATATTATATATGAATTTTAAAATATTTGATTAATTAATTGGTTGAATATTTCTATATGAAGTCTACAATTCAGTTTAGATTTATAATAATAAAAAGAAGTGGATAATTTATTTGTTGTAGTAATTTCAAGTACATATAAACGTACCATCCCAAGATCCTCCAAGAGAAAAAATTAATAAATCCCAATAATAACTAGTAGCATCATTCTTTTTATATTGATTGATACTCAATAATCACATTTTGTTTATAATTTATACATAATATAATATAAAAAGTTAATAAAGCTCCTACTTTGAACTATGATATGTTTGTGCACCTAATCATAATACCACTAATGGTAAATATTCTTTCATTTTTTAATAATAAAATTTGAATCTGAAACTTGAAAAATGAAATAGTCGAGTTCAAACTTGAGTAAAACTAATCCTAACAATTTATGAGAAGTCATTTTACGCCATCACCGTCCATGGTTACGGTGAGATGATAATCACCTTTCTAGCAATAATAATTAGATGTTTCAAGTTTGAACCACTTAGTTTGTTCAGAATATATCAGATGTCAAATAATGAAAACCTAATCCTAGCTAGCAAATCAATCTTCTTATGCCTTGTCCTTTTAGGACCTATATTTGTACCATTTGGAAAGCTTCTTATTGGCAATTTATGGAATCTAATATATTGTTGGTCTCATTGTATTTTCAATTACCTACATCAATTGTCCATTTTTTTGTTTGGAATAAGGACCACATTAACACATCTTTTTTTCTTTTTTGTGTATAGGATAGGACTAGAAACTAGGATTACTTTCATCTTCAACTTGAATGAACCTTTTGTTCCAATCTTATTTTGGTTTAGTTTGATCCACTAATTTTTCTTATATATGAATACAACTAGATAGAAAAAGACTGTTAAGATTTATCCAAAACTATTAGAAGCATGCATATTTCTCACGAATTTTTTCATGAAATTCGAAGAAAATGTGCTCATCAAAAATTCCAAATTCTCAATGATGTTTTGATAGGAAAGTCTATGAGAAATTAGAATATTTCTAATTATTAATTAATCAAAATGTAAAACTTTACCTACTTTTAAAACCTAAATAAAGCTATTTTAAGTCGCCACAAAAACCCTATTTTTTGTAGTGATTAATTTTATCTCCACAAAATTTTGTCCTTAAAAATCATATTTCTTGAAGCGAGGATTGTGGTAGGATGGAAGCCAACATAAAACTTTTATGGTAAAAGTCGTTAATTAATCAATGTTAAGTGAATATTTTGATGATTAACAAATTGATTTGAGGATCAGGTCGCCGATCAGGGGTGAAGTGTGGAAGTGCATATGGAATGCAACTGTTAAAGTTGTCTTGGTTGGTGAAATATCACCCTCATTGTACTGAAGGATCAATGGTTCATGTGATGCCCCTATTGCAGTATAAAAGAAGCTTATCCAAGGAACAAACATAACTTTTGGAGAATACGCAAAGTGAATATTCATGCATCTTGTTCTAAAAGTTCTCTTTTGGCTCCTATTGAGAAACTCAACATCTACGTTCGAGGGACCTGATAGAAGAAGTCTATACATGTATGGTGTTGTGTTGTGTTGTGTTGTAACATTGTAAGATCACTTCCTAATCTATAAAGGAAAATTGATCATTGTTTATGTTTTGATTGTTATGGATCTCTTGGCGAGTTGAGGCCTTAAGGTGTTTGTGGTAGCAGTCTAACTTCATCTATGAGGTGAGAGGGTAGACTAGTGTTTGAATTGATTTTGTTGTTCATGTCTTGTAACTGGGTTGCAAGTGGGAATGGTGAGGGAGTGAGTCAAATAAACCGTACGTGAGTTGTATTTAACTACTTTGCTCATTCATTTAGTGGATTTTGGGTGTTGGAAATCCTGTTGGACAAGTCGTGGTTGTTCCTCCCTTTAGCAAGGAGTTTTTCCACATTAAATCTTGTGTGTGTTGTTCTTGTTGTTCTTCTTTATTTAGTTTCGTATTTTTACTGTTTCAAGGGATCTGGTCCCTGACTATTGTAGACACATATTTTCTCAACAATCCATAATAAATTGATCTTCATAATATAGAATATGATAATGACAAGCCTTGAGTTTAAACAAAGCAATGAGAATTCATATAGTCAACCATGTTTACTTGGATTAAGGTGTAATGATTGTTTTTTATCAAAATATTAAGTTGTTCTATGATGGATATTAGTGTAATACATCAAACTATTGTGGATTAAAAAAGAAGTTTTTTTGTCAAAAAAGACCTAAGTGACATGCTTTGGATTTTTTCTAGTAATATTCTTGGTATTTGGAAATTGGAATAAGGTTCTTCATTTTCCTCCCCATAACTCTTCAAAGGTTTTTCTTTTTATTTTATCTTCATTGGATATGTCATTCCAATAAATATCAGCCAGATATTAATAATTTGAATAACCCTATCACACAAGTAATACTATCTTTGATAAATTTAATTTTCAATAAAAAAAATCTAAAAAAGTTATTGAATTCATTTAAATCCGTACCTAATACAGTAGGAATTTAGTATAGTATATGTGTATATAGGGATTTAGTTTTTTTTTAATTCAAATTTTATGTATATTAAAATACTTATTAAATATTTATAACAATATGTCTTACTATGAAACTTAATTACTATTATTTATTAATTTGAAGTCATAAACTTAATCTTTATTTGTGTAAACCTCATCATAATTCAAAAGAAGACTTCTTCATTAAGGAACATTTAAATTAGAAAGCAACTAATCAAAGAAAAGGAAAAGCGAGGTGGAGGAAAAAAAAAAAAGGTGAAGGCAATTATTAGACTGATTGGAAGGTTTGATAGGATATACTTTATTATCTCATCTAAAAGTTTAAATTATTTGTGTCACGTATGTGTGAGTCTAGTTCTATTTTTTATAAGTCAAATATGTGATTTTTTTTTTTGATAATGAGTGGCAATGACAATAATAAGATTTGAATTTAATTAAGATTTCTATATGATCTCATATATATTATTAAAATATATGGTCACCTCTTTAAACAAGTTAAGTTGTCTAAATTAATGTGTTTTATATGTTGATGATTTATTTGTTCATAAAACGCACTCAAAGGATGTGTTTATGTGTTAATAACCTATTTGTTCATAAAATATACTCACTGAATGCGGTTTATGCATGTGTTAATGATTTATTTGTTCATAAAACACATTCAATCAATGTGTTTTATGTGTTAATAACATATTTGTTTATAAAACGCACTCGGACAATACGTTTTATGTGTTAATGACCTATATATTCATAAAATGCACTCAAGGAATGTGTTAATGTATTAATGATCTATTCGTTCATAAACGCACTCAATGAATGCGATTTATGTATTAATGATCTATTTGTTCGGAAATGCACTCAAGGAATGCATTTAATTTTATGTGTTAATGACCTATTTGTTCACAAAACGCACTCAATAAATGCATTTATGTGCTAATTTAAAGTGCACTCAATGAATGTGTTTTATGTGTTGATGACCTATTTGTTCATAAAACACACTCAATGAATATGTTTTATATGTTGATGATGTATTTGTTCATGAAACACACTCAACGAATGTGTTTTATGTGTTAATGACCTATTTGTTTGTAAAACACACTCAATAAATGTATTTTATGTGTTAATGACCTATTTGTTCATAAAACGCAGTCAATGAATGTGTTTTATGCGTAAATCTCACTCAAGTAACTGCAATTTAGTAGTAGTTACGCAAAAAAATTCATAAGTAAAATCCACTGATCAAGTAAAAGATACAATATAATATATTAAATCCATACAAAAATGTATATTTATTAGGTTTTTATATTTTAATAAATGGTTATATATACAATGTAATTATCCTTTATTAAATCATGAGACTTGAGAGTGACTCTACTCCATTCCGAAACCTCCACATCACTCTCTAGTCCCTATATTGGTAGCCAACCTTGCAAGAATCTTTGTATCTTATCGGATCGCGGTGAAATAATAAAATAACTTTCATTTATAATTATTATTCTTGAATTTATCAATCTCAAAAAGTGAATCGTCTTTAACCTAAGAAGCGATTTATATTCTAACTAGGAGTATAGAATTAGAGTTTTGTTACGAGTTTGACAAACTTAGTAATTTTGATCGAAATTGTATATTTGTATTAAGAGATTCATTTAATATGTATAAATTTTTTTTTAAAAACTATAAAAAGTTCTTTTTTTTTTAACCTAAAGAATCTAGTATATTCCTAGAAACCTCACAAAGCACATGTAGCTTAGCTTAGAGGCAATTTGGGTCATGAAAACTAGCCATAGTCTCAACATGTGTGCATATAATATTTGCTCTCAATCATGGCCTTTTTCCAAACTTCTTTTTCAAAATTTTATGGAAATTCCATTTTGATAAGAGGTCTAGTACTAATGATTTTGCAATCTACATAGTGTGGTCATCAACCATTACTTTTGTTTTTTTGGAAAAAATATAACAATAATGTGATATTGAAAATTTGTTGATTAGATTAATTTAGATTTGCATTGCATATGCATATAGTTATTTATTTAAAGCAAAAGTGCTCTTTAGAAGGAATTTTTCAAGGGATAATTATAGTAGATGACCATTCAGCCAAAGTAATTATAAAAAATGGTCATTTGTTATATAAGCATGCATAGTCGGTATATATTTCATGTACAATCAAACTATATTCAGTTTTTGAGTGTATTATAATGTATATTTAGTGTATAATCCATGTATAAGTAATCTATATAGTATAGTCAGTGTCTACTTTTTATGACTTTTGGCAAGGTATATTGTATAGTCACTATATATTTCCTATAATGTTTTTGCTAATTTTTTTTATGTAAATAAAACATGGTTATATTTGTTGTAAATTAATTAGTTTATTGTATATATTTGAAATTATCCTTTTCAATTCTCAAGACTCGAACTTGAGACATCTGATCAAGGATGTGAAAGAATTCCATAGATAGAACTGACTATTCTTATGAGCCACACTATTTATTGACAATAAAAGTGACGGTTCAAGGTAAGCATATATCGAACCACTTAGAGTCATTCATTTAAGGCAGACCACAAGAATGCTCCTTAGCAAAATTTCACAATTCTCAAAACTCGAATCTGAGACCTTCGATTAAGAGTAGAAGAAAGAATTTCATAGATAATAAGTGACTTTTCTTGATCAAAATGCACAAATCAAGTTGTAGTAAATTGTTGGAAAAAAATAACAGCATATAATATGATTGTCTCAACAGAATAATTTCTTGTAGAATATGTGGATGAATATAATTAAATGTTTAGAATTTTATCATGTACTATATACTATATATTGATTATTTGGCATCCATGAAATTGACATTTTGTTTTATACTTAAAAAGGACCACTATAATGTGAATACCATTTGTGTGCCAAGTGAAAAGCATATAACAAAAGTTATAAGGCATTTTTTTATTGTGGGATGCCTTAAATTCCCACCTATGACGAGACATATGAAACAAAAGGATAAGGGAGAAATTTGGGCGATTCATTTTTCCCGTTCGTTTTCTAGACTCAAAAAGGACAATATAAGTTGTTTCAATTCGAAGTTAAAATATAATTATATATCTGAATTATGAGACATTTTGTGAAAAAACTTACGAGACATTCTGAAAAGAAAATATTGATCTAGAAGTCAATTCGATTGAGAAGAAGATTGAAGGAAAATGACTGATACATATAAAAACTCGATATATAGTTACTTTATATTCTTTAATTCACCTTGACTTTTGTTTTGATTATGCAGAGCCGATTTTGGTTAAGGTACTCAAATCAGTAGACCAAATTTGGTACGGACCAAAGACCCTCACCCATGTCGTGTTGGCACAAGTGGTACTAAAAGTGAAGAATTTCAAGAAACTTATATAATTACCACTAGGCCAAATTGTTAAAGATAAATTTAAGATTCATCAATTCATCTTTTTTATTTATGTTTTACCGATGTGAGATTTGTTTAGGGTGTTACATATACTCCACGAAAGGGGCTCAATATAATCTCCATGATTTGCCCCAATCATTAGTTATCATGATAAAGACATGAGATTCTCGTAAACTCACTTGAACGGTGCGATTTGATCCATTATTGCCTATGGTTGTACGACCAATCATTCCGCCCATTAGTGATACTATTTGCGTTATGTTCAGATTCATACTGCTTTAAAATGCATCACTTTTTAATTTCTATTTTCATTTGTGGGTATCAGAATATGTGAATCTCACTCTATTCTTGCCAAAATGATGAAGTCACTACCAATAAAAACAGGAAAGTCTTCTATATAACAACTTTACAAGCATCACTAATATGTGGAAGATGATTGATATGATCATAAAGGTGAAGACACTACCGTACAACATTATTTCTTACTTTTAGGTCCATGATTTGATCTATCATAAGTATTCTTTTTCCTTTTTTGAAAGAACACAAATCTTTAAAACTTGAAAGATGCTTCATCATGCACTAAAGTGTGCGGTTTAATTTAATGGTCATGAATAAAGTGGATGTAATTGGGGGTGACGCTCACAACAAATTTTTTTTTATAACCAGGGCTCAAACTCGAGACTCCTAGTTAAGGGTGAAGTAGCTCCATCACTGCACCACAAACCATGTTGGTAATGTTTATGAGTTATTGTGTGGCTAAAAGGCTATCAAAAGTAAATTTGGGGAGCGAAGGAAGTACTCTGTGCATCAAATAAGTAGTTCATGAAATCAATTGTGACACATATGAGAAAATGCATGCTACAAATTATAAAAAGGTTTAGTGCTCTAATACATCAATTGTCAATTCAATATCTTTATACGACTTTGTAATAAGTACTGATATGTAAGATGAATATGGTTTCATGATTGAAATTTTGGCCTTAGTTTTTCAATTACTGTGCGTGTTCATTCATGAAATGACGTTCAATCTTGTGATTACAAAGTGAAAGAATTACTTGATACTTAAGTGCATAATTTTTTTATTTCAAAATATAATATCTTTTTAGTTCGTTAGTGCTTATAGGAATATAAAATTATAGAAAAAAAGGGGAAACTCAATGTATATTAATCCAAGAAGCATCATGCATACAATTGAAAAAGGTACCACAAACAGTTATGATAAAGTGATAAGTACTCCTTCATTCTTGAAAAGTGATTTCGAGTTCAAGTCCTAAGAATGAAGTCATTTTTGGCAGAGAGCATTTCACCCTCAAAGTATAAGACTTTGTTGTGCAAATATGAATTAATTAGACTATAGATTGGATATCGACCGTGAGTAAGGAATACAAAAAAGAAAAAAAATAATTAATTTCATTTTAAAAAAATACAAAAACCTTTACTAATGGATACATTGTCCATTAGTAATTCCGTGTATACCACCGTGCAACTCTAAAAATGAGTGTTCTTAACTTTTTAACCCTCGTTTAACTCATAGAAAAATCACAAGGTAAAAAATCAAAAGTATTGCCTCTTGTTGTTTACTTCGCGAGCCTTCAACTCATTGCTCCATGCGATAGCTTCCCTTCTTTCGACCGTCCATGAGGTTGTAAAAAGAGAGAAAGGGGCGGCCATCTAGCGAGGTTCACGGGGCAAAACTTATTAAACTTGAAATTTTGTAGATCAGGCAAGCGGGATCAAAAGTCCAATACTAGCACATTTACTGGCCATTCTCGTTAAAAGTGGCTATTTGATGCACTTAGCCAGTTAAAGATTCATAATCGGCCCAATGGGCCAGTCCATTATTATAGAAAGCCCAATTCTGAATCCGTAAAACCGTAAGACATTTTGGGATCGGAGCGGTGAAACTCAGAAAGGCTCCGTTTTCAATGGGAGACAACAGCGATACAACCACCGCACCGTCGGCGGAGAAAATCGCCGCGCAGGAAGATGCGCTTCTCAAGCAATTCTTCGCTGAGGTCAGTGAAGTTGAGCGCGATAACGAAGTTGGCAGGTTCACCTCTTTATGTCTATCTTGCTGTCTATATATGGAAACTTTTGTTATGTTAATCGGTTGTGATTATAGTTCTTCTTCATTGCATAGTTGTTTGGCATTTAGTCGGTTTTTGAATGTTCTTATCTCCGTGTGTAAAATTGCGATGAGCTAGGCGTAGCTTTATGCTAATTTGTATTTGGGACGGGTAATCTAGCATGAGCTTTGGAAAAAGGGGAACTCAAGGATGGTAGGATACTTTACCTTATAGTAAATCTAGTAAATTCCAGCTTGTTGGATCATGGATGCTTGTTACGTTTATTCTTTTTGTATTGTGTGTTAGTCTAAATACAATGTTTGTTTTGATTGATACATAAATTTTATTGTGTCGTATGGTAAATCCGACAGGGACTCCAAACAACTAAGTCAAAATTTCGTGTCTTAAAACATGAATGATGGTCTAGTTAATTTTTTTTTTTGTCTAATTAAGTATTGAATTCAATACAGGCTAAGGTCGAGTTGCTTGTGAAAATTTTCAGTGGCATGACCATGAGTTTTCGGATCAATCGAATGTTGTAAATATATGATACTTAAAGGAGTCAAATGAATAATCAAAAGATTTGAAATATTGAAAAAAATGAAGTTTTATTGGTTATTGAAAAGAAAAAAAAGAAATATGAAGTTTTATTGTGTTTAATGCCATGTTTGAATCCGTGAAGAGTAGAGGGGCAGATCCATCAATCACTGAGTTTTGAACTGCGTGTTAGCTAATTACACATGCAAGGCCCCCCATTTTTCCCTGATCTATGTGCTTAGCACAAATTGGACATGGAATTTGTAAAGCTTCAAATTGCCTAATTCGCTTTTATATTTTTCATCAGGCAAAACATGCTTTTCATTTTATGCATCATTTACACTAAAATACTACGAGGCTACATAACAAACTTAGAACACAATGAAAGCTTCAATTTCCTTTCCCTTTTTGTCTCTTCCACTTTTTCATTCGTCTTCTTCAACAATTTCAACATCACAATGTTTGTTTACCTTGAAAACTCAGGGTCATATCACTAAAATATCCATAGGACTTGACCTCCAACCAGTGTTAAATAAAAGAAATTAAATCAGACAAAGAAAACCTAAAGCAGACTAAAATTGATGTTTTTAGACAAATAATCAGTGTCAAGATTTACATTTTGCCATTAAATTTTGAAAGAAATCGGATATTCATATTTACAAAGTATATTTATCTTCAAGGTTATGAAGAGGGGAGGAAGAAATGAGAATCATGTAGTATGCATATTTACAAAGTACGTTTACGCATGGAATGAATAGTGCCAAGTTCAAGGGGTAGTGATATATTATGCCTAGGAAGTAGTATAAATTCGGCTCTCATATAAGGATGATATTAAGTAAGATTGCAAGATTAGGGTGCCTTATGCATACAATTCACATATGTAGCTCAAACTTCCAGGAGGCTATGTAATGACTTAATTAAAATAAGCTTGGCTGAAATAGAAGAATTCTACGGGAGTGCTATGTGAAGAGACATAGCAAAGTAGCAAGCACCACATAAGAGTTCGATAGAACAGGTTTGATTTGTGAGACAAACAAAAAATTTCTTCGGAAATAGTGGTGTAAGTTGAGTGGAACTTACGATTCACATTTTTGTCATATTCTTTAATCTTTCAAGTCAAAATTATTCTACTTAATCCATTCTTGAACAGTTCATATTGGTCGATTACATTCTTATTGATGGATTAAAAAGTGTACTAGTTTTTATATTGTGTTGTGCCCTTTTCATTCCTGTCACTTTATGGAATCTTGAAGTGATCTATAGGTTTTCACATGATGCTCCATTTCAATTTTTTTTGGCATGGTAGATTGTAAAGAATAAAATGAAATTTAGCTCTTCCATTTTTCAATTATCTAAGATTGACCTGTCAAATGAGAGGGTTAGGTGAAGGGAAGCAGAAGGCGGAGTCATTGATTTACTTCCCCAAGAGTATTACTTATTTACCTTAGCCTTAATCCTTTAGTCAGGTAAAAATTAGACATTTGCCTCATCCCCTTGCAATTCTTGTTTTGGGATGAATAATGTAAAGATTGCAGCCAAAAAGGGCCAGAATGTACAAACATCTATCCGGCTTTGGAGGGTTTGAAAAACCTAATGCATAGGAGTAACATAGCTTTCCATTATCCCAACCTGGAAAAGGTAATAGACTTCACTCGTTGTTTGCTCCCCCCAGTAAAACCTTACTTCTTTGCACAAACTTCAGCTGTAATTTTGGATCTGATAGTCCTGGATGTTGCATCCCGTCGAGGTAGAGTGTAAGGTAGACAGTCTCATTTATATGTACATTTCAAATACGGTTAGCTTGAGTGCTAACCTGATACGTCCATAAAAGTACTAGGGGTCAGTTATTCTATTTCCGCTGGTTGTTGTTAACACCCTCAATACTACTTGTTTGGTTATCACTTTATTGTAGTTGATGCTTAAGTATCCTTTTTCTTTATAATATCGTGTTTGAGTGTGTGTATCTTGGAGTGTTTGCTTTTTGATATGGCTTGCTCGTTTGGTCGGCACAATTTAGAATTCTATATTTGTTTCTTATTTCTGTCATGCTAAGTTGTCGTTATCTGGTTTCAAATTTAAAATCTGTGCAGGATTCTTTCATGCTTCAAGTTGAATCCATTTGATTATCTTAACTTGTCATTTGATTCTTCCATTGATGATGTCAAAAGGCAGTATCGTAAGGTGTGAACTTCTCAATACATTTTCCATCTGCCTCAAACCCTTCCCCTCTTCTGTCAAATTATCTAATGTGTTCACTTGAATTACATGCAGTTATCTTTGCTTGTTCACCCTGACAAGTGCAAGCATCCACAAGCAAAGGAGGCATTTGGCGGTGAGAAACATGCTCTTTCTGTATGCCACTTTTTATATAAAAGACACCTAATGTTGGAATAGGTTTTTCTTTTCAAGAGAATTTCAAGTACTATCAAAAGAATCCACTTTCAAAGACACTGCGCTACCCCACAGTTATTTGTACAATCTTTGTCCTGTTGGTGTTTCTTGTCGCATTAGTGTGACATCAATCTAAGTAGCTGTTGGGAGTGAGAATTCCCTCATTTGTTGGGAGAAACATCGTGCTAGACATGTTGAGTGCAGAATTAGAAGCAGTAATGAGTGTTTCACAAAGGAGTCCAATCCTTACCTGTTTGTTAAAATTAGCCTTTTAAAGCTTAATTGTTGTTTTACTGCAGAGTGAAATTTTGATAAATTGGCTTAGTAGGTTAAGGCATCATTTGTTTGCACTTAATGGAGGTCTAAATCTAAATGGTTCATATATTACACCGTTAAGTGCATTTGTTTTCATTAAGATTTAATCACTTAATAAGTTCGAATAGGTCTAAATCATTAAGATTTAGAACAAAGTCTTAATATCATAAAGAGGTATTCTTGTGTGAATAATATTCACCATCACTCTATCCACAATCACTAGCCACTACCACTAACCACCTCTGTCGCCGCTGCCGTCATCACCACCACCACTAGTGCCACTATCAAAATTGCCAACCACCATTACCATTGTCTAACATCAACCACCTCTGTTATCACGACAACCATTGTTGCTAACTACTATTATTAGTTGCTACGTATTCCATCATTTTCATTATATCTATTCCCACTACCACCATTGTTTTTATAGCAACCACCACTATCACTACTATAGTCAATTTCTACTACTGACAAATTCCGCCATTACAACTAGCACCATCACTAACTATCACCATTCACTTTTCCGTTACTACCTTTGCCCCCTCCACTGTTACTATTAGCTACTACCACCACTGTGGTCAATATCTTCTACCAACCAACTCTATTATTATAAGTAGCACCACCGCCAACTATCACAAACACACCACCAACCACCACACATTCTTCGACCACCTCTATAGATCAAACACCTCCAATTACTAACATCAACCAACTTCATCATTACAACCACCAAAACCACTACCAATTGTCACCATTATGATAGTCACCACAACACCAACACCTTCATCGTCATAACTATTGCCGTCATCATAGCCACTAATAACAGCTATTACCGTCACCACCATCACTACAAACTATCTCCACCATCATTAGCAAGTATAAGTGTTTAATTTTTTAAAATCAAATTATGATTTTATTTTATTAATTTTTTTTACATTTAATTAATTGTTTGAATTGTATTTTTATTATATACATATAAATAAATTATGTACATTCAAATGTTGAAAAACATACTGTCATACTTATTCAATGTTCAAATCTAGATACCACATCTTAATCATTCAGACGTGCATTTAGATTCAGACATCGAAATCTTAATGAAAATAAATGAGGCCCAACACTATTCTAAAATTTTTTGCTTCCTCATGGAAAATTTTGACCAAATTGCTCTCATTTTATATGCAGCTTTAGCAAAAGCCCAGCAGTTGTTGCTCGATCCACAAGAGAGGGATTATATTCTGACACAGGTTAATGCAGCGAAAGGTCAGCTATCTTTTTTCTTTATTTTGTCCTCCTGTCTTCCTTTTATTTTACTTGTTACATTGTCACCTCATAAAAAGATGAGGTAGAAACTGGAGTCGGAGCCTAAAGGACCACAATTTGAAGATAAAATTTCAAAATGGACAACAAATTGTGGGATGAACCAAAAGAGACAAAGCGCTCCATCCCCAACGACAATCAAAAAGCTTGATGGCACACACCAAATGTTTGTTTGGCGTGTGGGACATTTTTTAATCAATTAGTCGTGCAGCTTTACATGACTCATTTAAGAATTTTTTCTTAATTAAGTGTTGGCCAGCCAACGACTAGCCCTTTTTTTTAATTAGAGGTTGTTGGAAACCGCATGACTACCTAACACTTTTATTTTGGAATGGTATAGTTTCAGCTATCAGAACGTATTCCTTATCATTTTTTTGAGGATTTGTTTCTTGTTGATTCCTTTACATTTTTTGTTTAGATGTTTTTGAACATACGACTAGTTGATTGAATATTTAGATTTTGAGCAGTTCTTGAATGCTGTTTTCTTTTTTTTTAGAATGGAATATATTCCTGAATTTTATTTATTTTAGGCAATCCTGAATTCCTATTTCATGACATAACTCCAAAAAAAGCAACATTCGCCTTTTGAAAACAATGAGCATCATTTAAGTGATTAGGCCGTCACCAATAGACCCACAAAATTTGAGCTTGTACAGAGTCGGTCACACATATTCCAAAAAATTGATAGACTAATACATACGCAAAATCGATACTTGAATTCTTGTCTCATGACACAAACTCCAAAAAGCATCATCTGCCTTTCGGCTTACAGAGTTTGAGCTCAAACAGAGTCAATCACACATTCTGGAAAAAGTTCATGGATGGAGGGGCTCTTGCTCAATGGATCAAAGGTTTCCCGAGGATAACAGATTAATGATTCTGAAGTGCTCTTATAGACGAAGTTGCTTGGCACCTCAGTGTTGCTTCATCAGATCCTGGGGTTGAAGAGGTCCCAAGTCAGTTGTTCATTGATTCAAGTGGTATGTGAGTTAGGTTTATTGTCATGAGATAGTTTCGTTTCTATGTACTGTTGGTGTTAAATGAGAACTACAAGGAGCCAATCTTAGCATGAGAGGATTGGGTTGGGCCTTTGGTGCATCGGTTGTTAGGCTAAGAGCAACGTCGGACAACTAAGTTGGTATAGAAGAACTGATGTGCCGCGGGAAATCCTTCTCTTATACAAGTTCTCAGGCAAGGTTTTTGAACAAAACTTTGATAGACGAAAAGTGTAAGTTATCACAAGTGTGAAGCAATGTTGTAATAAATGAACCGACTTTCGCTTTCGATAACAAAAATGAAAGAAAGTTAACTTATTCTGAAATTGCGGTCAGTCTTGCTACTTCTTAAGTCGTCGCCCCTACTTGCTCATTCGCAATCACTACCACAAGAAAGTTGCCCCTTTCTCCAAGGGGACTTTCTCATGTTCTGGGGTCTCTACTGAATTTAGCTACCAACCTTAGTCAATGAGCTTAAAAACTTTCTCCTTTCTCTTGCGCATTTCATTGGTCAATAACTAACCAAAGTGCTTTATACTTTTTCACTACTCGTATGAAGGGAAGGTGGAAGAAATTTCTCCTCAACCCCAACGATTATAACTTTATGCAAAGTCCCATTTCTTCGTTCCTTTCCATGAGTAGCTCTTCTTCAACTAGGTCGGACGTGCAAAGCGCTCCACCTGAGTTAACTCAGTTATTTGATGGCATCTGCAGAAATAGCACAAAGTTGCTTTGACTCAGAGGTAGGTAATTACCTCCCAAATGGAACATAGAAGATCTTATTTAGGTTGTTATGGAAACAAGGTTTTCTGAATTTTAGGGTACCTCCAAGATACCTATTATGATTTCCTTAAGGGGGTCTTTGAGTTGTCTTTTTGAAGATCTCTCAAATTTTTTAGATTTAACCCACAGGGTCCTGTAGTATGAGGGTACCTGGTGGATCTTTGCACTACTACTTTTTCTATTCTAAAACGGAGGGTCCATGTTAAACAAGGTACTTTAGTGTTGGAGTGATGAGCTACAAAAGAACTTGACATGAACCGTATAAAAAGGGTCGAGAACCGCATAGATTAGAGATTTTCCTTCCTTGATCCGGGAGGTAAGTTATGTAGGCGTACAACTCTTCCTAGGTTGTATTCGATTATGAATTATCGAAGAAGCGATTAGTAGTATGCTGGTGCTAGAAGACCTTCTCGCAGATGATTTCTCATCAGTGTGTCGCGAGTGGCTTCTCGATGAATAAGCTGTGATTGCCTTGTTGATACAATACAAACAAAAAACAAGATAGTCTGAATTCCTATTCATAACATATTCACTCCAAAAAAGCAATGTCTATCTTACAAAAACTATGAGTATCATTTCACTAATGGACTCACAAATTTGAGCTCAAATGTAACTGGTCACACATTTTGAAAAATTCATCGACTAATACACAACCAAAATAATCTTGAACTCCTATTTAATGACACAAATTTCAAAAAGTAGTTTTTGCCGTTCGAAAACAATGAGTATCATTTAATAGGTCATCACCATGAACCCACAAAAGTTGAGTTTAAATTGAGTCGGTTACATATTTCGGAAAGTTCATGAACTATTACAGGCGAAAAATCCAGACAATCCTAAATTCCCGTTTTGTGACACATTCCAAAAAAACCAACTTTTGCCTTTATCATTTAATAGGTCATCATCAATGTATTCACAAAATTTGAGTCAAAAAAAAGTTGCTCACATATTTTGAAAAAAATTGAGATAATCCTGAACTCGTCTTTCATGACACGCTCCAAAAAGTGACATTTGCCTTTTGAAAATAATGATTATCATTTAATAGGTCATCACTGTGGACCCGCAAAATTTGAGGTCAAATACAATTGATGATAGATATATCAGAAAATTCATAGACTAATGCACGAAAAATTGAGATAATTTTGAATTATTGTTTCGTGACAAATAAACTTCAAAAAAGTGATGTCTGCCTTTCGAAAATAGTTGAGTATCATTTAATAGGTCATCACCAATGGACTCATAAAGTTGAGCTTAAACAGAGTTGGTCACACATTCTGAAAAAATGTGTGGAGTAATAAACACAAAAATTAACTGTGGTGCACTTGCGGGAAACTCCTTGTCGAGGGCCTGTGCACCCCCGGGATTAGTCAGGGCTCTAAGAGACTCAGACACCCGGTGCAAAAAAAAAAAAAAAAAACAAAAATTGAGATTATTCTAAATTCCTATTTTATGGCAAATAAATTCCACTAAGGTGATGTCCGCCTTTCAAAAACAATGAGCATCATTTAATAGGTCGTCTCCTATTGACCCACAACATTTGAGCTCAAATAGAATCAAGTGCACATATTTCGAAAAATGTGAACTAATACATGCAAAAAATAAAGATAATTATGAATACCTATTAAGTGAGAAACTCCAAAAAAGAGACATTCGTCTTTTAAAAAACTAAGCATCATTTAATAAATCCATCACCAATGCATCCATAACTCCACAATATTTGAGCTCAAATAGATTGATCACACATTTGAAAATTTTTGGACTAATACACATGAAAATTCGAGATAATACTGAATTCCTTTTTCGTGACACATAAGCTCCAAAAAACTAACATCTGCCTTTTGAAAAAAATATAAGTATTGTTAAACTTACAAAAAGGGATAGTTCGTCTTTCAAAATAATGTGTATCATTTTATAGATCGTCACCAATGGACCCACAAAATTTGGGCTCAAACAGAGTCAATCGCACATATTTCGAAAAATTCATGGAGTAATACATACGGAAGATCGGAATAATCCTGAATTGTTGTTTTTTGGCACATAAATTCCAAAAAAGCAACGTTCGTCTTTCAATAAACATGAAGTATCATTTCATCAATGGACCCACAAAATTTGAGCTCAAACAGAATCGACAAATATTCATGTACTAATATATACGAAAAATCAAGATAATCCTAATTTTCTTTTTCTTGACACAAACTTCAAAAAAGCGGCGTCTGCTTTTCATAAAATTAGTATTATTTAATTTGTCGTTAGAAATGAATCCACAGAATTTGAGCTCAATCAGAGTTAGTTGCACATATTCCGGATAATTCATGGACTAATACACTCCATTAACACGAGATAATCTTCAATTATTGTTGCGTCACACGTTAATTCCAAAAAAGTAATGTCCATCTCACAAAAACAATAAGCATCATTTAATAGGTCCTTGTCACCTATGGACCCACAAAATTTGAGATCAAACAGAGTCGGTCACACATATTTTGGAAAATGCATGAGCTATTACGCACGAAGAATTGAAATAATCTTGAATCCTATTTCATGACACAAAATTTCCATAAAAAACAACATCCACCTTCCGAATACAATGTGTATCATTTAATAGGGTGTCATCAATGGAACCACAAATTTTGAGCTCAAACAAAGTCGGTCATGCATATTCCAAAAAGACTCATGGACTAATACACACGACAATTCTAGATAATCTTGAATTGTTGTTTTAAAATAATTTATTACATGAAAATATTTCCATCATTAACATTTTATATTTATTCTAAACATCTACCACTTCATTTAGCTAATGAATTTATTAACTTTTCCAAATTTATGCTAGTTATTAGGTCAACAATTTACTATACTAAGAGACCAATAGCTTTATAGAGTGATAAAGACAGATTTTCCTCGAGAGTTCACAATGATAGGAAAAAATGGCAAGGAAAAATCATTTGTCCTTGTGGATGTGACATTAATTCTCTCATACCTACTAATTAGTTGAAAGAGAATCAAATCAAGTAGGAGATAAAATCCCGACCTCCTTGAAGTAACAAAGAACAATAATAAGTAACGTTTAGCTATTATTTTTCTTGAATACCTAAAAGTAATCTATTATTTTGGCAATACATAAAATCATTAGTTAAGTCGTGTGGTTGCCAACAACTTTTAATTTTTTAAAAAGGGCTAGTTGTTGGCTGGCCAACGCTTAATTAAAAAAATTAATTATTAAATGAGTTGTGTAAAGCTGCACCGACTAACTGATTTAACAAATGGCCCACTTTTTTGCTTGTCGCTGGGATGGGGTGCTTTGTCTCTTTTGGTTCATCCGACAATTCATTGTGCATTTTCGAATTTTAGCTTCAAATTGTGGCCTTTTAGGCTCCGGACACATAAACTGTTTCTGTTATTATTTGGTTGTGGACATTGTCATAACTTTTATTCCTTATATATTTGGCTGTTCTTATATGGGCAAAGTAACATAGCAAATGCTTCTTTTGTTTGGTGATGCAAGTTGTGTGTTGTCACTAAATCAGTGGAAACCATAACGTTCTTCATTGAGATGCACCTTTTTGTGTGGCTCGCGTCTGACACTGAAATGTCTCTTTATTTTCCTTCTATTGGATATGATCACAGAAGAGCTGAGAGCAAAGTGGAAGAAGCAGCTTAAGAAAGATACTGCGAGCAAATTGAAATCTTTAGTAACTGAGGTAATTATCTTTGATAGGCTCTTCTGCAATGTCTTCTCATCTGATTTTATGCAACTTGAATGTCTATGATTAGCTGGACTTATTGTCCCTGGATATGAAATGGGGAATTTTTTTCCTGATCTTATATGTTGCTTTGGGTGGCCTCTTTTTTCTTACGTTGAGAACCGTGTTAAATCATTGCCCAACCCACAACCATCTTGAACGGTGCTTGTATGACACCTTGATTTACTCTTAAGCAACTAGATTTGTTTTGGGCTTTCTCTTGCTTATGTGCTAGTTCAACTTTGAATTCCTCATGTTTTCTACCCCAAAGGTTGAGATCAAGGAATGTTTGTTAGTACTTAATTCAGTACTCAGGAAAATCTGTATTACCATGAAGATTAGTTTCTTAATTTGAGATGGTTGATTTCTTGACTAAAAGGGAAAATTCGACCAAGAGTATGAACAATCAGAAGAATTCCAGCATAACCTGAAGTTGAAGGTTAAAGAAATCTTGACGGACCAAGAATGGAGGAGGAGAAAAATGGCAATGAGGGTACTTCTATACCAGTTTCTTTTCTTATCCTTCATGTTTTAAGATTTTTATTGAGAATTTATACCTTGATGTTGTGTAGATATCGGAAGAGGAAGGTCGCTTGAAGAAAGATGAGGAAGAAACAAAAGAGATGTGGAAAAGGAAGCGTGAGCATGAAGAGCAGTGGGAAGGAACTAGAGAAAAGAGGGTGAGTTTTCAATGCATTATGTACCTTTCTTTTTTACGATAGATGAACCTTGAAGACTTATATTATGAAATTCTCTATGTCCAGTCAATTGTCTAGTGTTGGTTCATCGCTTGTTTTGTCCTAGAAAAGGTTCCAATGCTACATTTTGGCATTTTTCCCCCTCCAAGGTGATGCTTTTTCCCATGTGGGGCTTGTATATGTGCTATCTGGTTTTCCATTTCGACTGGCTGACTTGAATCTATTGTATGTTCATTTGAAGTGTGTTTTCTTCCAAATAATTAAGTATGGTCAAAGTTTATTGTAAATACTTAATAATCTTTCTTCATGTTTGTTGTTAGGATTATATGTGCAATTTTAGGTATCTTTTCCGCACGAAGTATAAGCTTTCGTATGTCCTCTGGTTGTATTTGATTTGTTTATAAAATAAAATCCCTGAAGTAACTACTACTTGAAAGTTGCATCTCGGTGTATACTTGTATTTTGCATAAAATTCTAAGATAAAAAGTATTTATTGGTTCGCTTTTCTTGTTTGAAAATTAGCAGAAAAAGAAATAAGGTTATTCCTTGTTTTAAGGGGGAGGGGGTTATGGCTCTTTGTTGGGTCATCGGGTATCTTATCACTCAGCTAAGAGCCTAAGACATGATGCTACAAGAGCCAAGCAAATGACTCTCTTGATTTCATGAACTTGTTGCATATTGCCTATGAACTTGAGTGGTTTACGTCTTCTATTATGTCACTGTAATTTTACTATTAAGGCTCTTCTTTGAATCTTTAATGTCTTTTTTTTTTGGTAGCGAATGATACAACTATTAACACAGGTGTTTGGGCTCTTTGGTAACATCTTTTTTTTTCCTCGTTTCCCACCTGGTGTCTGGTACCCATTTTGGGGCACCAACTAATCCGGATTCGTGCCAACTGTGCTCTCTACCAAATATTTTTCCATTTTCAGATTTCAAAGCTAAGATTTCTGGTTAAGGGTGGAATTCTATCCATCCTATCACAGTCCCAAGTGACAAACATGATAATCGTATTGAATCTAAGGTCTTTGGAACATGATAATCTTGTTTAACCTAATCTTCATGATGATATGAAGTTGTACAGTTAAGACAGCTGACTTGTTCTAAAATCTAGACTTAACTGAATTGAGCCTATTTTCCTGATCTCTATTTGTCATCAGGTGTCCAGTTGGAGAGATTTCATGAAGGGAGGAAAGAAGGTAAGACTGATTTTCTTATATTGCAAATACTATAATTTTCCCATCCCATGTGAAGATTATGAGGGGAATGTTTATAGGTTGAAGAAAACGGGAGTGAACAAGTTTTCTGTGCTTGCAGGTTAAGAAAGGAGAAATTCGGCCTCCAAAGTTGAAAACAGAAGACCCCAACAAAACTTACGTTCAACGACCTGTGAAACGAGGTTAAAACACATGTACTCAAATAGTTTTGTTTCAGTGATATTTAAAGCTTCAACTGGCTATAAAGTGTAAGGTTCACACCTGTGTCAGTTTGTATCCGTAGCACACTTAATTATTCTGCAGCAAAATATATTTAGCACCCTATGTAGATGTATATTAAGTTAGACAAGCACATATAACGGAAGCCCTTAATTATTGCATGTGACATAAATTTCTGTCTATGGACTGGATCCTGGTTGTTCTTTTATCGCCATTTTGAACTACACGACATGTGAAATAGGAGTTGTGGAGTTTCTGTACCATAAGTAGAACTCCATGATATGTAGTCTTCAAGTTTCACCTATGGAACTTGAATGTCTGTTAGAGTGGCATTGTTTTTCAGTTGCAGGAACTGAAAAGCCACTAATGGTGATAGGCTATATGCATTAGAAGTGAGTGTAGAGATGTTGAACATATGTGATGTGAAGCTTTTGTTGTAAAGGTAAGTCAACTTCTCTAAATTCATCTTATTTGTGCACACCCATAATCGAAAGACATAACTGCTATCTAGAGACAAGTATGGGATCAAACATTGGAAGATACAGAAGCTAAGAAATTGGAAGATAAAGAAGCTAAGGAATAGTAATCAGCCACTCCTTTGTTATCACATTTCATGTGCTACTAAAGCTTTCATATTTTCACACACAAGTTACAATCTACATGACACCACCAACACAAATTACACCAAGCAACACCCTCTATGATACATATGAGAAATTTCAGGATTAATGTATCTCACCAAATCACATATGGGGACCCTCGAGTCCTCTTTTACCATCGACAAAAATAATACGCCTAAAACAGGGGGAAAAAAATTTATATATAGGACTAGCGGGGAGACTTGTAAAACGAAAACCTAGCACTATCCATCGCATGACAGCGTAGCAACGCGTGTTGATCTTTCCATCATCTGTTGCTGAATGTACAAGGGGACACTTCGAAGATCCCAAAACTGCTTCCACATGGATGAATACACGATGTGCCTGCAACCTTTGAGATCTGAATCTGTCCCAAGGACTGTTGTCCATTGTGCTGGAAGATCCTGAGTGCCTCAAAGCCTTGGATCTTCGATTGTCCGCGATACTCTCCAATGGCATCATGTTATGTACATATCACTGGAAATCCCAGATGTTAGAGCATGAGGTTCGAAGTATATGAAAAGAATCTTCACTATAAATCTAAGTCCAAGCAAAAGAACCTCGATCGCTGGCAACTTGAGGACGGCCTCTGGTTGGTGTAGGTGGTCTGTTGGCGTTTAGTTCCTATAACAGACGAGTGTTAACAAGATCAACACAGATCAAAGCACGAAAAATATGTGGAAAAAATGAAGACAAAAAAATAATGGAACCTGCATCCAAGTGTCTTCTATATGCCGCTCAGGTGAATTTTCAGGCGATGATACTGGCGGAATTGGATGGATGAGTTTTGGAACCACAACAAGATCTCTACCCAATACCAAAATGGCACCAGCATTGTTAGCAGTACCTGTAGCAGTAAGATTTTACTTTTAAAAACGAGTCCCTATACAGATAAAACTGCTATCTAAAGGTTGAAAACCCTCCCAAGAATCCAAAATCAGTAAGAACTACTTACCACAGTAATTGGTGGCTGAAAAAAGCGTAATCAGATGCCCCTGAGCAAATCTTTCAAAGCCGTCCATCACACATTCATGAGCTCGGACTATTAGTTGAAGATCATTGTTGTTGCAAAATTCCATCACACGATCGGGCTGCATGTAAAGGAAAGATTTTACATGAGTGCAATACAGGAATGCTATAGAAAGTATATACAACCAACAGCCTGGCAACAAAAGAGAGGAATGACCTATGATTTTCATGGACCAAAGAAACATCCAACACCAAAAGCTAGAAAAATGATATCCCAATTATCAGAACTTTGAGTATATAATAACCCAGAAAACTCAATTGTTTCAAGGATTATAAATTTAATACTTCTTAAAGAAAGAGCTTGGAAAGACATTGAGATTGTCCTACCATAGAAGTAAACAAAGACAAATTATTGCAGATGAGGAGCTACAATAACCCAACAGTAGTAAGAAAAAGGCAATCAAGAAATGACAAGCCTGGGCAACAATAAAATACTAGAGATAGCGACGGGTGGACGGAAGCAGCTGATTTTTTGGGTCTAATGCCATTCCTTTATGAGTCTATGTAACTACCTTCAGTTATCCCAAATGGATAAGAAAATAGCAGCTTCTTAAGATTAAAAAAACTATCTACGAGCTGTGAAATGAAGAAATAAGTGGATCAGTGATCTCAAAGAAGCAAAATAAGTTACTCACCCCAAAAGTTACTAAGCCAGGGCCTCTTGCATTTGGTCTTAGTCCTTCAACACTATCATTTTCTGTTGGGTCAGACCTAGAAACAAAAAATGATTTTAGAAAGGAGGACAATGTTAAAATGAATGAAGGAAAAAGAGAAGACACGGACTAACCACAACAAATCCATCAGAACAATTGAGCCAGCTTCCATAGTGATAGGACGCTGGATGCTCTCTATTTGCTCAACGTGATTAATGGACCTTCCAATCCCGCCATGCATACATATGATTTTTTTCTCAATCAGGGCAGCCAGAGGAAGCCAGTTGAACAATCTATTAATCCGATGCCATGCCCAGATTCCATCTCTCTCACCCTGCTCCATAAATAAGATCAGTAACCAACTACAAGGGGTAACAAGGACTTTCATTTGGTCAATGATAGTAGCATACCAGGCGTTCGATGCATTCAATGCGAAAGCCAAAAAGCGCATTTATATCTGCAGCTTCATGGTTCCCCCGTATTAAATGTATATTGTGAGGATACTCAACCTAACATAACCAGTAATGTGCCATTAAAATCAATAAGTAATTCCGAAAGTGGATGTGTACCATAAATATACAGCAAACAGGTACCTTTAAAGCAAGGAGAAGAGTAATGGTCTCCAAGCTGTGCTGGCCCCTATCAACATAATCTCCCAAGAAGAGGTAATCAATATACCTGAAGAGTCGATTACACAAGATTAGCAAATTAGCATTTACTGAAAAAAGAAATAGTACCAAGGAAACAGCATTGGAACTGCGCATTGCATTGGAAAAAGATCATTTTAACGATCAACTACAAAAATTGGTAGAAGTAAAAGAAGCCAGGGATAGAGAGAAAAGACAGATACATCGCAACAACCCTGAAAAGAGGTGTTAAAGTGGACAAAGCCAGAACAGAGATATTTAGTTGCCATGGTAACATGTAAATCTCACCTTGACTTACAATATTCACCTAACTCTTTTTCATTTAGGGAGGGGGAGGGGGTTGAGAAGTTGATAAATCAGACGGAACAAAATCACTAGACTGCACAATCAAGAAATAATATAACCAGAATCCATAGGCTACACACAATGACTATATATTATATTATTCCAACAATACAAATCCACAGCAAAGTCCTGTCTTAATCTTCTTCAAATACTTCTTTTTTTATCAGGATCCTCCACAAGAGCTTTTCAATTCCTGAAATATTCTTCAATCCTTACACCTCAAATCATCAAAATAAGCAGAGTCGTGCAACATCTGATTCCTTCTCCTCATGTTGTCGCTCCTCCAACTTTTCAGGACTTCACTGATTTTCGGTTTACACAAGCAAAACTGAACAATGAAGTTCCATATACATGAACCATATTCACATTGCAAAAGCAACCGCTTGGTGTCCTCCCCACCCACCGAAGAAACAAAATGCATGCAAGCATACCTTATCCTCTTCCTTAAGTTGACTACCATATGAATGGCGTTCCAGTATGCACCTAAATTTGAAAAAGTCACTACCATCATCTATCTCCCTAATCTCACAATACTAAAAGATCTTTTAAAAACTGTCCCATGGTATCTTGCGTGTTCCTTTTGATAAACTTTTCCACTCTGTCGCTATCGCCTCGTCATCACTAGCTAGAGGAACCAAAGAAACATCTTATTTGAGGAGGAATGGACCTGTGGCCTGACTCTAACATCAAAAGCTAGGTCCATGAGGTGACGATTGTCCAATACCATATAATGAGATAACCACCTTTTTCCTCCACCAATGTGGGACATTTGTAATTTTCAATGTTAATCCCCTGCAGCAAATATCAAACAACTCCTATTCCCAACCATAAAATCAAACACAATTAAAGAAGTTTATGGACTCCCTATTTATTCCTTTCCACACACATACCCTGTGAGACGGTGTGACCTATTTACTGAACCATCCATATTCGCTACTTCCAATTTTTTCTGCAACCATCACTGTTCAAAGGGCCGCTTCCTCACCTGTAACCTCCATAGCCACTTCCCAAGGCCTATTAAAAAGGCCAATGTTACAGATACCAAGTCCCCTTTCCTCCAGAGATAGTCCTAAGTATTTACTAAGTTATTACACAATTACAACCAAACATCGTTGTGAGGTCCGCGATAGTATACACTTCTCCATCTAGTATCAACTCTGATTTTCTCACATTAACCCAAAGACTACTCGAAACTATTCATATTTTCTGAACAAGCAGCTGATCTCTCTCGTCTGTGGTTTAATAATGTAAGACATCATATTTACTTTTTTAGGACGGTGGTACCACCAAGTACCTGCTACCTCCTACCAATACAGGTACTGAGTAACTTTTCTGGCCAAGGCTTTAAGCAGATGGAAGGAACCACCTACTCCCTTTGTCCCAATTTATAGGACACACTTCTCTTTTTAGTCAGTCCGAAAAAGAATGACACATTTCCTTATTAGGCACACACTAAATGACACTACCAACATTTTAACCATGTTGGGTCCCACTTATGACAAAAAAGTATACAGAGTGTACTTTTCTATTAAAAATTCATTTATTTAATGGTAGTTTTGGAGCATTGCAAAGTCTTCTCATTTTTCCTAAATTCTGTGCCCGGTCAAACTACATATAAATTGGGACGGATGGAGTAATATCTTTTGTATAGATGTTGAGCAATTACTGGAGAGTTCAAAGCAAGATGGTCGTTAGTCGACTTCAGGGTGAACAGGAACCATCATCTTTACTTCATTCCCCCAGAAAAAGAAGTGGGATTCAAACAAATCCGGAAAATGGACGAGATCTGTGTAACTGGAAAGGACAATAATAGGATTCCGCTCACACCTTACAGAAAGATGTGAATTAAGAAATAGAAGTGTGAATCTGAAATGCACATAGAGCATATGCAAGGTTTTTCGTACAAAAGAATCTATGAAATCAAAACTGCACCTCAAAATGGTATAAATACGAATGAAATTATCAAAATCTTTGATAAGAGACATGCATGTACATTCAAAGAGGACAATGTCTAATAACTGTAGCAGTTGGAACTTCAGGAAATTTTTAAAAAGAGTTATAGCCAGTTGGACAGCTTGGAGAAGTGGTACATGTAAGGAAAATCCTTAGCTATTTCCTTGCCCTCTAAAGTCCCTGTTTTATTTACAATGCTTGGCAAGACTGGCCTCCCTTCATGGGAAAAACTCGAAAATGGAGCATCCCAACAATAGCATCAAAGTTAGAAAACTTAGATCACACGCCAAATATTTGAAAAACTTAACCAGTTCGGTTCAGTATGCACCAGTGAAGAACTGCAAACCAAAGAACCAAACCGAAGTTCTGAAAAAAACGAATGCCCACCCCTAGTTAAAACTGCTATAGTTTCAGTAATTTCAATCACAACACAGACTAGGCAACATAGTTTCGAACAAACACTTCAATAAGATAGAAACTAAAAGACAGAAATGCAAGATTGGCAAGGCACTTACGCGATATCCCCAGCAGTTGACGGGGAACCATACTCATCAAAAAGACGCATCAGATCCCCAAATTGCCCATGTAAGTCACCAAATATCTTAATAGGAGCCCTTAGCTGTAAAACAGTAGGTTCACTAGCAAATATTCTTTCGGCACTATCACAAAGATCAGCAATCTCATTGCAGTCCAAAAAAAACTCTCTTCGCACAGGTGGCTTCCAACCCCGAGGCTTCAAAAGATGCGTGATCAGCTGAGACAGAAAATAAGAGCAAAAGATTATAACAAACACAAAAAGTTTTCTGTTCTACTAGGAACAGAACCGCCTAATCTTATAGCAGTTGTTCTGCGAAGCGGATATATGTTTTTCTGTTGAGAGTACTATGAATAGCAATGGGCCAATTGCCCCGATTGATTATTCAGTCCAAATGTCTCCAGCTTGGAAATCTTCTTCTCTTTCTCCCATACCTCTCCTAACCCACCTCTCTCTCTCTCTCCCTCTCCTTCCAAGGCCACAAATATATACATCAGGAAATACATAACACTCAATTTCTTTTCTTCACTTGTCTTTCCATTTGTTCATCATGTCTCCCTTCAATGTCTTACAGACCTACAGATTTCCTAAACGGAGGAATTTAGGTGGGACCGCAGCACCAAAGGAAAGAGTACAGGTAAACGCCTACAGACCCGGACATCACCATTACTTGTTAAAAGAAAAGAAGAAGCTCATTGGGCCCAACTTCAATAAAATACTCCCATATTTACTATTTCCTGGAAATGGAAAATCACAAGTACAGAAATTCCTATTCTTTTAACCTCATCGCTAATCCTAACTGGTTGAAGCACAGAATAACTTATTTCACCTTCTTGGGAACACTATTGATGGACATTTGTCGATCCAAAAGCTTTCGTGCTGCCGTGGCATTTTCTGGGGTTCCATAACTGACTCGCCGGCCTTCATTTTCAAATTGATCAATGGAAAGCTGTCGTACCATGCCACCTAGAGCACCACCAGTCTCTGCAGCTACAACTATCTATAAATGAATTAAAGACACATCATCAGTATATTATTTTCCGAACTTCACCAGATAGCACGACATAGCATAAAGGAGCTGAATACTAACGGCACGATGATGAAGACGGACTCCAGTTGGGGCAGAATTGTTTGATCCGGAAGAATCTAAATTGATCAAAGTAGATGCTGCTTTTCCACTTGGTGTAGCCTCTGCTCCACCATCCCTATCAGGAAGTTCGACTTCTCCATTACTTTGCTGTCGAGCTCTGGCAGCTGCTAGTGTAGCAGTAATAGCCTCAGCTTCTGCTGCAGAGGCCTCCACTAAATATTCAACACCTTTGCTAAGTCTCCTACAAAACAAACCCAAGATGGTGGAACTGAGAACCAAGGCAGCAACAGAATTTTTTATTTTTTTTAAAAAGAAGACAACATTCACAACAGGCACTGCCATTGCAATTGTAGACTCACCGAGATCCTTGAAGCATGACATTCTCAGTACTTATATCAGTATACATATTGCCATTTACAGGGGGAGCTACAGCATTTCCCAGTACAACAGAACCATCATTAACTGCATCAGGAACTGTTTGCCTCGTTCTTTCATCACCAAAACCATACCTCCCAGCAAGCCTGCCTTCTTGTACATTGGCTGCAGCAGCTGCAGCATGTGAAGCTGCACTTGTTGTTTCTGCAGCAGCCAAGTCTTCAGCAACAAGCAAGTCATCCAGCAGTACACCTGCGAAATTTGTGACAAGTAAATAATTGCATTGCATAAATGATTCCAAAACATCAGCAACTTTTTAACAGATAAAGTACGCTCACAGCAGAAACCAGCAAGCGATCCAAATTAACTGCTCCAGTGGTTCTCATGCGATGTACTTTACATGGAAAATACTAAAGGAACAGAAAGAAGAGAAGCATTCAATGTAGCATTTTGGACAGTTAACAAACACTTCATGTGCAAACATAACTGCAACATACCTACTTGCATACCGAGTAATCAGTTCTCAGAGAATATGAGGTGCTTGTGAATATTAAAGGTTTAAGTTCACTTTTTGTTCTTTCTTCAGCCACCAAGCTGTTAGCACGGCTTAGGTTTGATCCAATAGAGTCTAAACACCTTTTGATCGATGAAAGAATCCCAATTCCACACTATGCCTCCGGGGAAGGAAAGTATTCATATTAAACAAATATAATCATTAGAATTCCCCCTGCTTAACTTCCAATTTGCCTCTGACCATCAAATGAAATGTGAATAACCCTTCCTCCTCTCTTTGAAGTCATTTTCTTTGATTAATAAAACCTAGATTTCTTTTTATTAAAAAAAACACAAATTATGTTTTCTATGACTTTTAGCATAGTTCTAAAATATTTAAAGAAACTAGGCATCATTTCTGAACTAAGATCAAGAATTCAATAGTTTGACCCTAACACTTCTAACCCAACCATTCATTCTTTTCTGGGACAACTATGCCACATAGCCCTTTGGCAAACTTATTTACACAAATGATGGCCTTTTATCTATCCAGCCAATTAAAGAATTTCTGCAGATGATCTCTTTTTTGAAAAAAATAATTCTTTTTTAACTTTGAAGATATCTATTCTTTCTTCTTCTTCTACGTCTGTTGCGTATTTTTTTTAATATTTGATGTACGGCAAATGTGAATCATTTCGAGAAAATTATCTACCAAAAGACTCGAAATATCGAGAAGATTTCATATCTAAAATTTAGGACTACTTAAAAGTAATTTTGAATTGACCGAGATTGAATATTCGGTGTATACTCCATGTATAATTAAGTTATATTCAACTTTTTGAGTGTATCATAATGTATAGTCAAAATATACTTTCTATACTTTTACAAGCTATATTGCATAGTCAGTGCAGATTTTCTCTTACTTTTGGCTATTTTTAAGTAATTAAAAATATTTATTTCTTCTTCTTAAAGTAATTTTTAGTTGACCGAGATTGAATATTCAGCGTATACTTCATGTATAGTTAAGTTATCTTCAAGTATATCATAATGTATAGTCAATATATACTTTCTATATTTTTGACAACCTATATTGCATAATTAGTATATTTTCTATGACGTTTGGTTATTTTTAAGGTAAATAAAAATATTTTATTATTATTTTGACATAGTTTAGTACTTGGTGAGCCATTTATTTTATTTGGGCTTTAATCTAAATTTATAGTCTTTGCCTAAGGATCTGATTTGTACAAATCAAATATTGGGGTATTTAATTTTAGTCACACTATATCATCAGAGAAGTTAGTTTGTTGGGATTTATAGGCAAAGTAGGGATAGCTTCTATTTGAAGCTTTATCCTACATTTGGTTGAATTTAAAATGGGCTACTACAAGGAGGGTAGAAGAGGGGAAATGATATATTTGAAAGAAAGTGGAAGGCATACAGCTACCTTCCACATCAACTTTTTCCCAATTTTTGCAACAATGAGAAGCAGTTATTGAACATGCATATCATATAGCCTTACCGCCACGTAGACCACCATAGATAAATATCAAGTCCCCAACAGCAGCAGCTGCATGCCTACAGCGTCTGGTCAATTCAACAGCAGCATCTCCACCAGCTGCATCTGCACTGAATCGGCCAGTCCTAGGACTAGTCACAACAGATTTTGTGTCACACCACACTCCTGCAGCTGTATCAAGAACTGCCAAAAGAAGAGAAGGAAGAAAGAAGAAACATGGGTGTGAGAATGACATCAGATCAGAAGACCAAAGTGAACAGTAAAAGATATAACCAAATCAGAAAGTGTTTTTTTTTTTTTGAAACTATATCAGAAAGTGTTAATCTAAACAAGCAATCAACACAAACAGCATAAAGGAAATACCCGCAACACTGGATGAGTCCTCCACCATGCGTCCACCACCAAGTGCCCCTCCAGATACGTGCAGCCGAGCATTAACAAAAACCTGTTACCATAAACAACTGATAACTCCCTCACAATCTCTGCCAGAAAGGAGAAATATAATGAAAGTGTAAAAACACACTTACTGCAGCATGTTGATATCTGGGGGAGGGTGACACACCAGGGGCAATGGCCCATTCCCAACGTCCATCTCTATGTTTGGCAAGTCCATAAGCACTTGCCAGAGGCTATGAATAACCAAGGCAACGAAAAAAAAGTAAGAACAATTGACCAGTTACGGAAATGAAGAGCACCATCGTGACATTGTGATCTAACTGCAAGGCAATTAGCAATATGATAGAAAAAATACACCAGTTTAAATAGTATATGCTTGACTCACCACACTATTGGCATCCCTCCCTCCACAGAGGAGAAGAAGACCATCTGAACGTGCACTTGCGGTTGCATACCTAAACAAGAAGCAAGGCATATTAGACTTCCTTAACTTCTTAATTGGTTGTGCCAGGTTATTATCACATTCAAAATAATCTGATTTCAGAAGGAGAAGGTCAGAAAAAACTCTATGACGATCAAAAAAAGAGAAAAAAAAATATATGACAATGAAGAAACATAAAATGTTTTCACCAAACACCCAAGCTTCTATTAGCAAAAAGAAAGAAATATTCTACTGCTTGCTCCAGAGGTATTCCAGCACTAGTGCATGAAATGCTTTAGAAAACAGAAGAAATAACATCTTCTATGAGATGTCATACAGAAAATACGTATGATGCTTGTACGTTAGTGGTCCCAACGTTTTCTTTCTGATGAAATTATGCAGTATGCACTAATTGACAAATGCTTCAGAAGAACACAAGAAATTAGTACTTTCTTGCTATCCGATTCTATGAGATATTCAAAGAAAAATTAAATAGGCGTGCCTCCAAGTAATTTGCAATTACAATGTGTCACCAAGGCTTAAAGGTAAGTTGTATAGAGTGGTGGTGGTTAGACCAACACTGTTGTACACGGTAGAGTACTAGCCAGTCAATAATGCCACATTCAGAAGATGAAGGCACCAGAGATGAGAATGTTGTGTGGGCACAATAGGAGAGTATGATTACGAATAAAGTTATTCAAGGTGAGGTGGAAGTGGCCTTTGTGGAAGACAAGATGAAGGAAGCAAGGTTGAGGTGATTCAGGCATGCGAATAGGAGATGCGATGATGTGCCAATTAGGAGGTATGAGAGGTTGGCAGTAGCCAGAGTAATCCATAGTTTCTTATTCTTCTATGTGTGGTACTATTTTGTTGCTTCATTTTCTTTGTATCTTGCTACTTGGTCAGTAGGTTGTTATATTTCTCTTGCAATCCTACTTCGAGAACATTCCTTTTGAGTTGAGGGTCCATCGAAAATAGTCTTTCTACCCCAACAAAGGTAGGGATAAGGTTTGTGTACATCCTATGTTTTCCAAATCCCACTTGTGTAATTACACTGGGGTATAATATTGCTGCTGTTGTTATTGATATCCAATTCAAACTGCAGGAAAAATAAAGGCAAAGGTAATTCCATACAATGCATTGACCAATCAAGTACGTGAATCTACTTAAATTTCACGTTTAGTTTTCTAATATTAGTTCTTTTATAGTAAGGAAATGATATTATAAAAATGGCACCAATGAGGGGCAAAATCAAGATACATTTTGATGTACAAAACCGGTCATAATTACAGAAAAAGAGAGGGAAGAAAAACTGAAAGAACCGCAGAATCAGCGAAGGTCCAAAGAATTAGTAATCTGTACAAGGTTTTCCATCCCTTCAATACAATTGTTTTGATGAGGTAAATAATTTCATTAATAATGCGGAAAACCCCATAACAAGCCATATACAAAAAGGTACATAACCTACATCAAAATATGGTTCTCCACAAAAGAAACTCAATCTTTTATCCCTTCTATACAAATTTAATCGTACCAGAAATGGAGTTGTCTAAGGTCATACTTTAAAGTTTCAGAACTGGCCCTGTTATATCTTCAAAACATCTTAAAGTTAGTTTCTAACATCATTTTTTTACAAGGTAAATAATTTTATCTACAATTGGAGATACCCTGTATACAAGCCGTATACCAGAAGGAAGAGAAACTACACCAAAATACGGTTCTCAACAAAAGAGACTCAATCCTCTATAACATTAGGGACCCCATGAATACACCAAAAGGAAACTAGAGACAAAAACTACTTTCCAGTTTTACATAAAACTTATTCCACCAATTCAAAAGTCCTAATTTCTCTCTTTCCAAATAACCCATATGAATGCTAACGGGGCAACACTCCATGCACTTCGACATCTCTTCCCTATCTTGTGAATCATCACCCATTGTATCTCAAACAAATTGAGGGCCGCCCTCTAAAAATGATTTGCCACTTTGTTCTGCAATAGGAGATGATCTACGTCTTCACCTGAACCTTGCACATAAAAAAACAACTAACACAGGTGATCCTCCTTTTTTCTCAGACTTTCGATTGTCATATCACACTCTTAGCTGCCAACCATCACAAGAAAGCAAACCTTTCTTGGTGCTTTAGGAATCCAAATAGAACCCGTGAGGTAAAGAACTTTCCACTCTCACCAATAACCTCTTATAATAAGATCCAACTGTGATAGACCATTTTCACTTTCCCGCCACCTCCATACATCAGATACAATGTTTGATGTGTCCAATTCATACAACATTGCAACCAAATTATGGATTTCTTCCATCTCTGAATATTGTAGATTCCTCCTAAATCTCAAATCACAGTGAATTACCCCCCTCGTGAAGCCTACAAATTTCTGGAACTGTCATCTCTCTTTGGCACAAAACACAAATATATTGAGAAAGGCTTCCCTCGGCTCATTCTCCCCACACCATTTATGCACCCAGAAGCTTATCCGGCTTCAATCCCCAATAACATTTACACTAAAGTCTTCCCATTTCATAAAAATAAGGAGTCCCACAGAAAATTCCATTGAAGTCTCTCCAATGTTAACGTATTAAAAATGTCTACCTCTTAAAAAATAAGGACCAAGTCATTGTAGAAAACGCTGATGTCAGACTCCCAGTGTTCTCTCTTTTCAAGAAATGTTTCATGCCTTCCTCTTAATAGTTTACACAGTAAGTTTTCTCAGTGAAACTACAAACTGAAAACTGACATTGTGCTCTACTGTAACCATCAAAATTTTGAGTTGCTGAGCAGTTGCACTTCAGTAATGCCATGTCTCCAGCGATAATGTGCAAGGGTACGGCTAATAAGCATGTTAATTAAGCTTTCAACTTATGAAATTGAGTATCTAATATCTTTGTTTGTAAAGGAACTGTTCCTTAGAGCTGTAAATACTTGCCATAATTTAATATTAAGTACTCAAGGATGTCATATTAACAACCATATTTATTGAGTAATCCAACATATTTTTCATTTCAGAATTTATTCCACCTCTTGGGTTAATGTAACACTTTGTCAATGCTGCTACAATGAAAATAAAAGACAAGTAACTGAAATATAGCTGTGAACTCTAAACAATATGACCTCCTCCGCAAAATCACAATCAATAGCCTACACATATTAGTTGGGAATCATAGTTCCTGACATGTGAATATTTGTAACTCTAATGCACAGGCAAGTTTTAAGGGATTAAACCATATGCATACACTCCATTCAATTTTATTCATATTCTGACTAATAGTGATTTTGGTAGATTGGAAATGTTTTAGAAGGTTTTGTGGTAGATTGAAATTTCATTTTCTTCATAATGCTAAATCCACTTTCTCAAATGAGAAACCTAGTAGATGATGGGTGCTAAAAGCTACCACCTACTAGTCTTCAAAGGATTAAATATACAATAGTTATTAAAAAATGGACCAACATATAGCATCTCTTAAGTCTTTAATCCATTTATTAATCAAAAGCTCACTCTCCAAGGTTCACTATGAAACAAAGAGTGCATAAATTCCTCTGATAGGTAAAAATCATCTTTTCCTTTTTATGATTAAGAAAAAAAGAATTCTTATCAAAGACACTGGTAGCTGGAACTCATCAGTAGCGACTCGGGTATTTCCTATATTAACATTGCTTCTTAGCCATCTTCTTTTTGAGACTGGCTTCTTAGCCATCTTCTTAGCTCTTTTTTCCTACAAGGATCTTCTTATCTCCTAAGAGCTGGATGTTTTGAAGACAAGAGCAATCTATTCCAGAAGAAAAAGATGAATTATTTAATACTTTTCACTTTTGGTGTATCCATGAATACCCTCAAGAAGCAGAGGATATCCATAGTGTTTTAGGCTGTTTATGAGTTGATAGGTGTTTTTGCTCATTTTGACTACTACTTGTATTATTACTGGACTATTCTCCTGGGATAGTTCTATGTTTATAATACATATATTACCTGTTCTAAAAATAAAAAATAAAAAGGAGCTCCCTTAGAGCTTCCATTTTACCAAATGAACCACACATGATGTAGGTTAACATTGCAAACTTAAAAATTAAAATTACAACCACCTCCAGGACATAATTTCTGAACTTTCGGGAGCTAAAAGTATTTATTGCATTGATCTCCAACTAGCATGAACAAACATTGTTCTACAGAAGCAGCTACAGGAAAAACAACTTCTCATATAACAGATCAGATACAATCCCTCATCAGATCATATACACGTAATTTGCAAGCTAACCAAACAGACAATGCATCACTAACACTATCAACGGCATGTAATACTTACAGATATGTACAAGTAATTCTTGAGGTTCGCTACCTTCTAAAGTACAGAATTCTGAATAAGCAAATAAATACAAATCAAGAGAAACGATAACTTATTGGGTAACAAAGAAAATAAAGTACACATCTTCAAGGGAGAGAATATGAACTTTACATGCAAGGAGGTGGACCTTCACCCTCTGGTTCCAACTTCCGCCATTCATATGGCTTGGCAGCCGTGTCCAAAGCCCAAACATCCGCTAGAGGCCGTTTTCCTGAATACAGTAAATTGATTAAGATTTTTCCACACTATGCCATTGCTGAAAAGAAATAGATCTCACTCAGTCATCAAACTAACCATCATTTCCCCCAATTGCCATGAGATATCTTTGCCCTACCAAGGCCATGACGTGTCCATAACGCGGGCCTGGACCAGGTCCATGCACCACAACCCTGATAAGATCAAAATCATTACAGTAGTACCTAACAGGAGTCCGTCATGGATTCATGTATCTTCACACTTGAGCAACATTCATTATGACAACTATAGACATTACTCCAAAGGTGCTAACCTGTGCCATCGAGGCCGCTGTTGAGTAAGGTCCAGAACGTGAAGATCCTCAGCTGACAAACCAGCTGGACCGATTCCACCCTGCAACGAATGGTAATAGAGCATCTTTAAGTTGCTAAACAAGATTATCATATGCGAAGCAAACAACAAAGCTATCAGCCAATACAAACCTGAATAACAACCATAGTTCCCACAGCTGTCGCAACATGTGCAGCCCTTGGTGTGGGTGGCTCTCCAATGGGAGTGATCCTATGGAGTTCATCACATATTCAACCTTCTAACTAAGCACCAAAAACCAATATGTAGTTGTCATGTCACTAATACAATTCAACCTTACCTCGACCATTTATTCGTCAAAACATCATAACAGTGCACATCAGCAGTAGCCCCTGCTAATCCTGCAATCAGATACAAAACCTCAAATAAATCATTTTACATTTGAAACCCATAGTTCCAGTGCTACTACCACACCGAGGGTGTGCCCTAACATGGATGAAACTATCCGAGCAAGACAAACATAAAATCTATGTCAATTCTCCCAACAAACTAGGCGCTGAAGGCAAATCTATCCAATACCTGCAAAGGTAGAAAGATGCAGGTACAAGTAGAATAATGAATGTGCTCACAAGTTGGCCCGACACCACCCCGATGCACTAAGTTCCCTCTATGCACGGGGTCTAAGAAAGGACAGAACCGCAAGGGTCTATTATGCATAGCCTTGCATTCTGCAAGAGGCTGTTTCCCAAACTCGAGCCCGTGACCTCTTGCTCACAAGTAGGAAAGGGCTGAATCACGAGGGTTTATAGTACACAACCTTACCTTATATTTCAGTTACGCCAAAGCTCCCCTCGCCATTATAGAAAAAGGAAATTCAAAAAAAAAAACAAAAAAAAGTTTCAGCTCAACTAATCAATTAAGTTGGATAACCTACTAATTCCAGCACTTCCAGCAGATGAAGGTGTTCCAGAAGCAGCCGAATTTCCCTCAAGAGCAGTAGCACCACCAAAAAGAATAAGCCTAGGACCAATATAATTAGGAGAACCTTCTTCACCAACAGCCGGTACAGCCGTTAACGTATGCCCACACCTCGGCCCTGGACCATCCTCCTTTTTCTCTATCACTTCGTGCACCACCGAATACGTCGGAGCACACCTTGGTCCCGCAACAGCAGGACTACTACTAGTACTACTACTTTGCTGCTGCTGCTGCTGTTGCTGACCTCGTGAAGATTCATCATTAAGTTGTTGTCCTGACGTCGAACTATCATTCTGAACCGTTGGATCGTGATCGGATTCCGATACCATCGTCGAATCCACATCCATATCAATACTCTAATATTCCCAATTCCCCCAAATTAAAGTTCAAATTCTCAACAATATCCATTTCCAATCAACATTTCAAAACCCTAATTCAGCACAAAAACAGACTACCCCTCAGATCCTTTGATTCAATACAAATACACCCAAAATTCTCAAAACCCTTCCAGGAAAATCACAACCCAAATGAGAAAAGAGAGAGAAAATTCAAATATTTTTCTTCTTTTTTTCCCTTTCTCTCTCTCTTTCCCCCAAACCGAACCAGAAAAAATATATATATAATACTGTGGCTTCGCTTCCCCTTCTTAAAAGGCGGCCAAAACCAGTATCTCTCTTTCTCTCTCTAGAATTGCTCGAACTTTCTCTCTCTAGGACCAATCATCCGCCATTTCTGCTTCTTTCTCTACCTATATATATATATATTTCATACGTACGGCTGAGAAAGTGACGGCGCTGAAGACTTAATTTTACTATACCTTACAGTGTACAAGTTATACTGCGTAGAGTACAACTACCTGAAGCTGTTATGGTAGATTCTTTTGTGTCCTTTTTTACCGGGTAAACCGGTGGAAATGGTAACGGTTAACGGTGATAACCGGTTTACCTATGTCAACGTGGCATTTGAGTGGGAGAGGGTTAGAAGTAAACGCGCCGATTTGGCGCGTGGGGAGGACGGGGAAAAGGATCCGGCCTGACAAATATGAGCTGGCTTTAGCTAAAGATAAATATTTTGTGTTTTTTATTACCTCATAAATACTTTTCTTTATTTTTATTTTCCACTCGATGAAAAATACTTTTCTATCCCACAAAGATAAAAATAAGAATTATAGATATTATTATACTCTTTCTAGATAAGAGAAACGAGACTGCAATAGTTTGGATGTGTACCGAGGAGGAGCGTCGACGCTTTTGTTAGGAGGTGTGAGAGGTTAGATTTAGGGGTTACGCGGAGAGGTAGAAGTAGACCAAAAAAGTATTGGGAAAAGGTGATTAGACAGGATATGGCGCAGCTTCACATCACCGAGGACATGACCGTAGATAGAAAAGATTGTAGGTCGTGTATTAGGATAGAAAGTTAGTTGGCTAGTGGAGGTAGGTTGATGTTTTGTCTTGTGATGTTAGTAGGATTAGTCGCATCGTTATATATTGTGTTGTTATTTTTCGTTATTTATTTTGCTACTTTTTTGTATTTATAAAATTATCAATTGTTTTCCACTTTAGTTATTTTTTTCACGTCTGGTATTTTTTGCTTTTGGGACTGATATATTTGAGTTGAGGTAGTGATAAGGTCTACGCATATTTTATCCTCTGCAAACCCCACTTGTGGAATTACACTGAATATGTTATTATTATTGTATACTCTTTCTAGACTTATATTATAGATAATATTGTTATAGTATTATTTGTTGTTCGAATATTTATATTAAGATACGAACTAATTCGAAGTCGTGTCGAAAATAGTTCTTACCAAAAGAAAAATTCTTAGATGGAGGAATTTTATTGTTTCATTACAATCATTGATGGTTCATAAATAATTTGCATACTTTATTATTAAATGTAGATAATATAACTTATTTTTAAGAGTATGTGGTAAATTGTCTTTTATAAATATTACTAATATATTTTTTAAATGATTTGATGTATAGAAAAAATTATACCTTTGAGCGAATAATATTACTAGTGGGTTTGGGTTGTTACAAATGGTATTAGAGTTACTCTTGTGCTAACCTTATCGATGTGGGTCAAAGTTCAACTGAGTTTAGGCGAATTCCGGTGAGGCGGAGCAAAACTCAGTGTTGAGTCTAGGCGAATCTCATACGACGTGGGCAAACCTTAGCGAGAACGTTGAGTCCATAGAGGGGATGCATTTAACAACCCATCTTAAGATGAGAAGTCTATGTCGGAGTCCATAGAGGATTCATCTTAAGATGAGAAGTCCAAGTCGGAGTCCATAGAGGGGGTGCATTTAACAATTCATCTTAAGATGAGAAGTCCATATCGACAAAACACATGAGAGATGTTGAATGTATAACTAAACATACCTTACCTACTAGTGACATATTTTAAAGTCGTGCGAACCTAAGCCCAAAGCGAACAATATCAATAAGGTTGGGTCGTTACAACAATTTTTCGAGTAAAAGAAAGAGAACTAAAAGAATTGTACACATTTTAAATTTTCATTCACCAAATTTAACTATTTTTTTATATATAAAATCACTATTTTAACTTCCAAATAGTTTCTCAATTTTAACTTTAATACAATTATTTTCTTATTATTTCACATAGAATAAGTGATTTACTCAACATTCAATAGATTCTTATTAAATATCATTATTTTTTGTATTTAGTTTGAATTGACTCCACCAAATAGACACTTGTAGTTTATATTGTTAATAATTTTCCTTTTGACTAAAATTTAATAATTAATAATTCATTTAATCATGGAGTCACTATTGTTTAAGCTAAGTTAATTAAATTGTCAACTTGCCCATTAAATCTTTTAATTGACCCTGGGATATTATTTTTAAGATTTCATATTTTATTTTATTTTGTATTTAGTATGATAACTATATACTATAATTGCATGTTTGATAAAAATTTATTCACATTTGATATTTATTCTAGAATATACTAATTTTTATGTTTAAATTATAAATTAAGATGAAACTCTATAGTAATTAATTATATTTTAAGACAAAAAATATATATATTTCAAGACACATACATATATTTTATTATGCTAATATAAAATATGGATGAAGATAAAATTTTACCATTATGCCAATTAATTTAATCACTTAATTCTATTGAAGAATCTTATAGCTGTCTTAATTAATTATTTATGTGAACATTTAGAAACATTTTATTTAATTAATACTAACCTAATAGCCCAAGTAGCCAAGAGACAACCAATAAGAAAAAAAGTTATAAAAACAATTTTTTGATTTCTCTGTCTCAAAATAAGTGTCATCTTAATAAAATTTATGAGTATTAAGAGCGAAAATTTGAAAATAGTTAAGATTATGAGTATCAAGCCAATTTCACGACTTAAATCCTAAGTTACAGATCAGACAGATACATTATTATTCATCCAAGACTTTCTTTTTATTTAACGTACTTTCATTTCTTAAAGTTCAAGAAAGATTTTTTTTTTAAAAAAAAAAGATGATCTTAAAGTTAAGATAATATAATTATGACTACACATAATTAAGAATAAAATAAAAACTTAAAACTAAATTATTTTCAAATATAAAACTATATTGTTCTTAAGAGTGGCAATAAATGAAACAAATTTGAGTACTATTAAACATGATTTTTTAATTAGGATAACATTGTTAAATATACTTTTACTAATATTTTACATTTTGAGATAGATGAGTGATGCATGTTGTCTTGTTGAGGTACTATTTTTTGGTTGGGCAATGATGGAGGTAGGATTTTCGTTAAGAAGTTCAAAATTTTAAGAAGTAGACACACGAACTAAGCGAAGGGAGTTCCACATCTATTATATATACATAAAAAATTATTTTTACCATATATAAATAGTATAATTTTTCGTCGAAAGGGGTCCCTCCTCCCAACGTGGCTCCGCCACTAGGTGGGGAGTGGGGGTAAAGGGAACATACATTATGTCAATATATATTCAACATTGACATTACATAAATATATCCAAATTGCAAAAAGTAATGCTAAGAGTACAATGAATCATAGTTGTCAACTATACTTTATTTTTTTTAATAAAAAAAAATTATGTTATCAAACAAATGTTCCATATTTCATGGTTTTCTCAAAACCATACCAAAAACACTTGTGCATTTTCTTCAGAGAAATGGTCAGAAAAGGCAAAAAAAAAAAACATTCATCTTGCGTTCGCTATTCGTTTTGAGAATCGATTAATTCATATTCATGCAGAAATATCTCATCTGAAGTAAAACGTTTTCTATTAAAGATGATTTCACACTCAAATTTGAATGCAAGATCTCTGTTCTATCACAATTTTTTAATAAACATCATAAAACTATCTTTTTCTTTGTTTTATACCAGGTTAAATTTAGTTAAAAAGTTGCTTTCAATTTTCAAATTAAAAAAACTATGTTAAATAGGGGGAAAAAATTAAAGCTCATATGGCAAATTGAATTTCTTATTATAGTCTTAATAGTTTATATTGGAATATTAGTTGGCCATGAAAAGGAATTTGAAGAACTAAAATTCCTATATTGGTTAGATTGCATGAAATTTTTAAAAAATAATTTAGGGGTGTGCAAAAATCAAACCGATCGATAAATCGATCCAAAAAAAATGTTATTGATTTAATGTTATCGAGTTATTGGGTTCACGAAGTTTTAATGGTTTTAAATTTTTTTTATCAAATATCGATTTGATTTCGATTTTTAATATTGGATTATTGGATAAACCGATAACTCATTAAGACTATAATAATTTACTACTTTATCTCTTTATAAATATTAAATATTAATAATTTAACATCACTTGATACAAAATCGATACTCGTAAGTCATGTATTTGCTTGGTTTCCAATGTATAACACCCTTTTGTTGGAAAGTAAATTAGAATATGAGATCAAATATTGCATAATATTAAGTTTAAGTGTTTAATTGATTTATTTGTTTTACTGTATCTCATCGTATTGCGTCTAATTGTTAGAGAAGTCATATATTTATTTTATGAGTATTTTCTTATTGGGTAAATCGAAAATCGAATTGTTAAGGACAAAAAATTGATAAACCGAAAATTGATAAAAAATATCTTTTTAGTTTGTTATATGTTTAGCATATTTAAAAATAGAAAACCGATAAACTGAACCAATAATACATAAAATCGAACCAAACCAATCGATGCACACCCCTACTAAGTAATAAATGTTATTAATGTAAATACTTGAAGACTGTGAATCACCATTTTGATTGTCAGGTATACTAAAAATAGTTGTCCTAAATTTAGATAACTAAGAGAGAATTAATTATCTTTTTTTAATTTTACTCTTAACATTAATTATTCTGTAGGCATATATATAGATAAAATTTTAATAATTTATACGAGATATATTAGTCAAACCGATAGATAAGGACGATTTTTTACACTCATGTAAGATGAACCAATTCTCATGCAGAAGCCAAGAATTCTTAGTAGTACCAAGTAATCTTGGCTTGGATCATGCCTATGTGTTAAACAATAACATACCTAGTGAAATCTCCGACCAATTCTACTAAATTTACGTATAGAAGTTCAAATCACAAGAAAATATCACTTTGGTACATCGATTAAGAAAAACAAACTCTTTCAAAGCTTTTTAGCCAAGTATTGGTTAACGAGAGCTACAATTGGCGAACCAACAGGCAGGCTCTAGAGAAGGTGGAATGTACACAGACTTTTATAGGGTAGAGAGGTTGTTTTCTATGTCTTGTAAGCAAAATAACAAAGTGATACATCAACCCCTGTGGCCAATTTACACTAGCAAGTCATAAACCACAGAGCAAGCAAAAAGCTAGACTGACATGTTTTTCTACTACAGCTTCTTGTTCAAAGAAGAATCATTGGCAACAGAAGATCAGATGAACAACATTAATCCAGATGGTTTTAAACAAAGATAAGTGTATGTGGTTTACATAAGACTCACTCTTTTAACTCCCTTAGTGGGAGTGCTACTAGAAAAATAAGCCTATATACCGCATCGTAAAGATATGGTTGTCATATAATACTTGCAGTAATATATAGGCAAAGAGATAACACTTGCCAAAGCAGCAGAGTTGGGAACCAAGAAGCCAGCGACTTCCATTGACACCTACTGAATGTTTACAGGTCCAGTGTTTGCTGCTTTCTTGAAGACTCTTACTACTGGCATCCCATCACCTTCACCATTCTGGACCCTCCATGACCGGTCTTTCTTTCTCTGTGTTTTTTTATGTTGTTTTTGGGGCGCAGTGGAGGGCTTCTTTTTACGAGCTGCCTGGTTAGAAGCAAGTCCGTTGGCCATATCAAATGTACTTAAATCATTTAGCACATGATCTAGACGTGCATTAACGTCTTCATCCTCATCCTCATCCTCATCCTCATCCACATCCTCATCAGAGGAATCAGAACCAGACATTCTAGGTCCATCAACATCCTCAGTAACAACTTCATCCTCCTCTTCACTAGCTTCATCGTCTAATTCTCCCGGAGGCATTTCAAAGTGTGGCAGCTTCCCATCAACATAATCCTTCAACATCTGACGTGCTGCTCTTGTTTCATCAGGCAATCCGCTTGAAGCAACATAACCACGAGAGGTACAGTATGCTCTTAAAAGTTCTGCAGCAGTAGGTGGGCGAGACTGTGGCTCATATGGCTTTGGTTTCGGCAGAGATATGTTGTAGACATCCTCGATAATTTTTCTAGGGACTCGATTTGCCACCACCTGTACAGCCTCTCGATGCTCAGTGATCCGGTCAATTGGCAAAACACCACATGCAATCATCTCATATCTCGAACTTGTGAATGATGGAAACACTAAACCAGGGCAATCACATAGAGTAAGTTTAGGAGAAATCACAAGTGTTTGGAAATGCTTTGTCTTCCCGGGAGTAGATGTCACACCAGCTCGCTTTTCCCCAACCAAAGCATTAATGGTTGAACTTTTCCCAACATTAGGATACCCCACAAACCCCACCATCACAATTCTAGATTGAACATCTGCTGCCAAGTTCTCATCAGCATTTGAAGCTGACCTATTCCTAGTCAAAACTATCTCCTCTGCGGCAGACTGTAAACGAGCCAATAGCTCCTCCCTGCCAAATATTTTCGTATCAGCATCACCCGCCTCTTGAGAGCTCGTTGGTACTTGTGAAGCACTGAGAGCAGCAGAGGCAGCTTTAGCTGACCAGAACAGAAAAAGAATCCCTTGCTTGTGGAAGTATTCAGCCCATTTCTTTCTGCAGATAAAGCAAGAACCATATAATTGCACATCCCAAAATAAGAAATCTAATAGGAAACAGCAACTATATTATCAGCATACCGACCTGATAGAAATGGGTAGAAGATCTGCTTTGTTAACAAGAAGCATTGTTTTTTTGTGTTGGTCAACTTCTAGTGCATAAGCCTGCAATTGACCCCGTCAATGCATAATCTTTATCACAACTGGTATGATATAGATACAGGTGAAACAAGAGAGACATCACTAATATCACAGTTTCTGGTATATGCACGAAACAATTACCTACTTTTTAAAACATTCATTAAGAGAGTAAGTAAAAGAAAAGAAAATCAGAATTCAATAATAGAGCATTGGAAGAATGCACATTCACATGTAACATTATGGCAAATATATCAACACATATCTGAACTGTCTTTCAACTGCAGCCACTGGAACTGTGAGAAATATGCAAACAAATAGAAAATATATCATAGTTGTGCTAACACTCGGAGGTACTTCAATCTATGCAAAGCATTCAAAAACTTACCTCAAGATCAGGACACCGATAAAAAAGTGGGTCTCGTGCATCAACAACCATTACAAGCTGGGTACAAAGAAACACTACATAAATCAGCAATACTAATTTTGATAAATTAATAAATTTTGTTAATGAAGGGGGAAAAAATCAGCAGTACTCCAAAGAAAGATTAAAAAGAACACATCCATGAAAGAGGGAAATCATCTAATTCAGAGAGAATAATTGAAAAGGGGAAACCATCTGATCCATAACAATCAAGGGTCAGATAGTAATCCAATACTTCTTTGTCAATTAAACTAGTAGATCACTGATAAAATGATACTACAAAATAAAATGGGGGAATATCATTAGTAGGAAAGATCAAAGAAGTCGCACCGACAAACTATTGTCTGAAGAGCCCAGAAACAGGTCTAAATGAAGGGGACAGCAATCATGTTTTTAAGCTCTTCGCCTACATATACTTCTCATGTTTTTAAGCTCTTTGCCTGCATATACTTCTCATGTTTTTAAGCTCTTTGCCTACATATACTTCTCATGTTTTTAAGCTCTTTGCCTACATATACTTTCTGCAAAGTCAAAATAGTTTGACAAAGCAAAAAGGCATGCTTGATGCAGGAATTTTCAATAGTTATTATTGCTCATGATATCCAATAGTTGGGAAACAGTGGGTATTTCTAATTATAGAGTATCATTATTGCCTAATTAATCCAAAAGGTACAATTGATCAAATAAAACTGTGGTACTCTTTGATGAAATTTTACCTTTTCATTTTAAAAACCAATGAACTAATGCTGTGGGAATCCAGGAATTAGTGGGAGACAAATATATACGAGGAAACTGTGATATGAAAAGTATGAAAGCAACGTATGCCTAGGAATAATTGACTATTCAGATTGAAGCACCTATAGAGATCAACACTGAGTTTAAAGGTACTCACAATTTTCATGGCTCAAACATTTGCAGCCCAACTACGAGGCCAAATTTAAACAACGCTGAGAGAGAATTTGTCAAGGGGGAAAGTATCTTTAGTACAAGGCTGAATGCTATTACATATCAGATTACCAACCGACAATCCTTATACTCTCTTATCAAGCACTTTCAGACTTCTTTATGAGAAATCTAACTTTAGTACGTTCAATAGAAAAGCAACCTTAAGTTTGGAGGAACAGTTACTCTCAGTGTTTTCATCTACATAATTAGATCAAATAAACTACACTAGACTTAAGCATAAGAAGTAACCAGTAGATTGCCAGGTGCTAACTGTTAAACTGCCAACGGAACATTTTATCCTCTAAGGAATAAGATCATAAGGGTACAAATGACCAGAATCTCACCAGATCACTACGCTCAACAACTCTCCAAAGCTGTCTCCAGATATCCAGGTTCTTTTCAAAAGGGGTGAGAACCAGTTTCTCGTTCTCTTCAAGCCTATATAAACTCAAAATGGTTAGAGCAAAATATGTACATAAACAAAATTCACATGTTGAGCCGTAGCCCAACATAAGATGAGAGACAAAATTCACATGCAAAGCCATAATCCAACATATGATGAGACCCTATTTGAAAGGCTTTCAATGTACTACTGATGTATTTTCGGGTCACAACTCCATCACACATAAATTCACTATGAAGAGATGGAATTTGCTAAGTTTCTTTAATGCACATGAAAATAATGGTTGACAAATAAAACTGAGAGGTATGATACAAATACTGAATATAAACCAGGCAACTTCCTGGCGTAATCTGTGCTAGCCTAAATAATCCATAGTAATTAACATTTACCTTTACCATTACAAGAAAAAAATCATCGTAACCAACATTGAAGCAGTTTGCAGAGGAAAATGAATGCAAGATATAATCATTCATCTTGATTTAACAATATTCTTTTTTTTTATGACTTGAATTTACAATATTCTAGTTCCTGGCCCTCCCTAAAAAGAGAGGAAAGCAACAATATTTACAAACATGCATTCATTAGTGTAGCAGAAGCAGTAAAATGTCTTCCAATAGCACTGACCTTGCAAGATTGCGGCGCCAAGCTAGAAAAGCTTGTCTTTCATTGGTATCAAGCTCTTCTACTGACATTCTAGCATTCCATGGTGGCCTGGAAAAAGAGGTACTTCAGAACCTTGGAGTTTGGACAAGGACACCAGATCGTACACTAGATAAAGAAAGGGGAACAAAATTACCTGCGTGGAACACGAAGACTACTAGCATGCAAAGCCTCCTCTTTCTTCCGCTGCTTCAATCTTTCTTCAGGTCTCATATCACCTGTACTGGAGCCAGAGTCCCTGTTACAGCGAAGTCAGGCAACAACCACCATTAGTGTAAAAGGTATGTTATCTTTCAATTCAGTCAGAGAGGAGACTAACACATAGAGCTACAATAGCAAAAAGTCAAGGGGAAAAAAACCCAGCAAAAAGGAGCCGGGTCAAAGATGAGAAGTGAAATAGCATATAGAAACAGTTTCTCAGAGATGAAGCCACTTGTTATAGGATCTCCGTGGACAAAACTACACTAGCATATTCTATGGAAATTAGAAAAGTAAATTTAGCACAATAACGCAACTGTGAACTTCACATGGTAAACCAAGATTTTACTGAATCTGCAGATAGAAGTTCATCCAAATGACCCAACTTTTACAGGGCTGACCATGAAACATAATCAGCAATTTTATCATTTACCTTAGTTTCAATTCAAATCAATGCCTTTACTATTAAGACTATAATAATTTTGCTCAGGTAATGTTGACTGATTACACAAGTTAAAGCAAAACGTGTACAACATCGCAAACACAGCAATAAAGCAAGATGTGGAAACTCCGTATCACAACAATTTCTGATGGAGATATGATTCACTTCTCATTCACCGAATATTTAAGACTTGAGAGGATTTCATTCCCTGTTCATATCAATCGTGTTACTGTTCCATTTCCTTTCAAATTCACTACTTCATCTACACCAATCAAGTCATACCCAAAGTTAACAATATTTGGATCTCTCGGTTATGGTTCGAACACAGTTACATATGTTAACATCCAAATTTTTTATTTTCATAAAATAGCCTCATTCAAATTATATTCCATATTCAAATAATATTTTATATTTTTTAAAAGAATACATTTAATTCGAAATATTATCTGCAAAACTATGGCCAAACACAACATCAACTTTGAAAATCCCAAACAAAGTGATTTTTTTTTTTTTGTTTTCATGGTCAAACACCTAGTAAATAATTTTTATATTCATTGTTTAAGCAATATTATTTGAAAAATGTGTGTTTTATGCCTTTGTCTACGAAATCAAAATGGATGAAACATACTTGCCATTGATGTATCAAGTGAATTTGGTCCAAATTCTCTATGTGCTTTCAAAAATTTATTCATATATTACAAATTACTAATTTAGAATCGGTGATTCGAAAGGACTAGAATTCAAACTCATGAATTCAAAATTTTGAATCTGTTGATGGACCCATGTAAGTAGAAAGAAAACAATATGTATAATTACAAATATATTAAAGAAATACAAAAAATAGACTCCCCAAACATCCATTTCCCCTCCCTAGACAGTCCCCTCTTATGTTTTCTTCTTCTTTTCCATCCCAATCAATATAGTTATTGCCGACAAAATGAGAGTTATTTTCTGAGGTTGGAAATCTTTTAATTGTAGCTCCATTTTTTTTATAGTTAGTTAATCTTACTCTTTTTATTTATCTAAAATATTGAAGTTATTGCTACTCGCTTACATATGATATCTTATCTCCAAAATTCCTCTTGAGTTTGAGGCCGGAGTATGTCAATTCGTAGTTATTGAGAGATCAAATCATGTACACAATAGACACAATGTCTTTCCCATTTACTTATATAATACATCACTTATAAAAATATTATCATTTCTAAATTACACTATACTGAGTTTCACATATAGGGAGTTTCGAACTTCAGCATGTAGTGTGGGGTTTCAGATGTAAAAGTTTTGAACTCCATCATACCGTTTTAAATTTCACGTGCATGAAGTTATTTAACTTCAACACTACGTTGAATTTTGTCTTTCCAATTTTTATTTTCATATAAAAATAATTTCAATTAAAAAAGTGGATGCTTGTCAATTTCATATCACCTCCTGTTACATGCCAATTTCCAAATAGCCTTATATGATATGGAGTAGTGATAGTTCTTTCTTGAAAATGTCAAAAGACAGTATTCTAATATAAACAAAAACTAAAAGGACAAAATATAAAACTGAAAGAGATGAATTAAGATAGATTGGAAGGACAAATAATAGTAGTAATTACAAATATTTCTAAATTGCCAGGCTCAAATTTACTTTTCTTTGTCCACTATATTAAGTTTTTAGTGCTATAAGGTGTAATATCACATTTTTTATCAAAGAAAAAAGTCAAATAGACAGTAAAAACCTAAGAAATTGATCTCATTGAAAGCTAGAACTCGGACGATAACAAGTGCCTTCAAGTTCTGATTGACCTTTGAGATTACACATGACTAAAGCATATATACAGAACATGTAAGCTAAGTTGGACATGACAATTGGTTCTTGTTTCGAACATGAAAAACCTATGATCTTTGAACAACGCATAAGAGTAACATGTGTCATTAAGAGTATTCATGCATTGGCGAACGGAAACAATTCCCAGTATTCAGTCTCTTGATTATAACCATACAACAATCGTTCTTGTGAGATCATCCACCGACATTCTGACCGACACCGTCGATAGTCCCTGTTGGCATCGTAGGCATTAAAATTATGCCAAATGGAACTATCACTCTCACTATCAATCTCCCATCGAACGTCGCAAGAAAATAAAGTAGTGCCCCAGAAATTAACTCTAAATCTCCAATTAACTTCATCACCATCTTCCAATACTGATTGTCCTAAGTCATTGTCATGAGAATAACAATGAAGAGTCATTGGAATTCCATCTGATAGCCTATTTATAACATGTACTTGGACTCTTTGGTACCCTGGCAAATGTATATTAATCCCACTCGCTAAAGAACATGATCCAAAAATAAGTAAATAAGGAAGAATAAAGAGAAAAAGAATGTAAAAATTGTACTTGAAAGTTCTCATTTTGATTTTAATAGTTAGCTGTATTGTTTTTAGGCTTTTATGCTATATAGAGAGATAGGTAGAAAAATCTAAAATTGAGGTTTTTGGGGTGGTGACATTCAGATTGTCCAAATAAAGAATGTGATCAACTAATAGACTTTAGATCTTCCATACAAAAGAAGGTGATTAACTAGCTACCCATCTTTAGACTTTAATCTTTATTTAATTTTGTCCATTAATGAAAATTAATTGCTATTTTTTGAGCAGGCAACAAAGAGTGGCAATTCTTTCTTAGGTTCAAATCCCAACAGCACCATAACACTAAGTCATTTCTTCAACGTCAGTTCTAGTCTTGGTGAACAAAGTTACCATGTAACACACGCAAACTGGATACACTTTACAGTTGGCTAATATGTGTAACCCATATACAATATGTGTATAAACGTGTATAATCTATGCATATCAGCTAGAAAAATAAAACAGTGAATTCGAAAAAATATCAAAAAATAAATGTGAATTGAAGGAGACTTACAGATTAACGAGAAGTTTAACAGGAGGATTAAGGTCAGAGTAGAGACGGTGAGCTTCATCCGTCTGTTCTATAACCGCTTCTAAATCAGTAACTTCAGTTACAGATTCCAGAACCTTCTTATTATGGCTTCTATAGAATCGACCCTTCTCCTTCGATTGCTGAATCATTTGATTATGGTGCTTCACCAGTGCCCTACCTAACGAAGATTTCTCTCCTTTACCCATTATTATACTCCTTTCTTCTTCAAATCCAATTAGCTCAAATCAAGTAAAAATTTGATAAAAATAAAACCCAGACGGAGAAAGCTCCTGAACTTTTTGGCCACCGGAGGCGGCGGATGTCGGCGGCTGAACAGGAAGGCCAGGCGGCGGAGCACGGAGGAAGAAGCTCCGTCTTTTTTTCCTTTTTTATTTTTTTGAAAAATGAAATGTTTGGCCCTAAATATTATAAGGAAAAAATATTGGGATAGCCCCTTAATTTTGTATCAATTGTAAGTTAAGGGACTTTATTTTTATATTTATCATTTAAGTATTTTTACTTTGATAAATATGGATTTTTATGTCTTTGGTTGACTATCTAAACTTTCATCTTGTTGGTAAGGGTTCGATTCCCCACATTGTAATCTCCCTCCCTATTTTTCCTTCCCCTACCGTCAATTTTTTTTTTAAAAAAATGAAATATATTTGATATCAATGTCTAAAGTAATATGTTATGAGTTATTTTATTTTATTTTGTTACTAATTTAGAAAGACTAGAATTCTAAATTCAAAATTTTAAAATGTTGAATTATTTGTTGATTAACACATATAAAATAAAATAATAACATATATAATTACAAATATATTAAATAAATATACTCCCTAAACATCCACTTCCCTTCCTCTTAACCATTTCTTCTAATAATTTCTTTGTTTTTTCTGAGGGTGTCAAAATGAGCCCAAATATATGTAACCCGTCTAATCCGTCCAAAAGTTTATGGGTTGGGCTCAAGATAATTTACATTAGGTTCAATCTCAACTCATTCAAGCTTCAACCCATTATGAAAAAATCTTCAATTGAGCCCAATTGAATCTCTAATTTCAACCCGTTCTAAGATTCTTTACTTGCATTGATGTAATGTATGTTTTCTATCTATTTTATATGTTATATGATTTATCTATCTATTTTAACTTTTATTTTTATTTTCTTGAGTTGAAATTCAAATTGTAGTTATAAAAAGTAAATAATAATATGTTAGAATTATTGAGATTGAACGGGTCAAATTGGGTGGGTCATGACCCAACCTAAATTTTAGCCCATTGGAGCCCAACCCATTTGAACCCAAAGTAAATTTGGGCGGGTCATAACCCAACCCAATCTCTATTTCAGCCCATTTTAACATTCTCAATTTCAACCCAACCCGCCCTTTTGACACCCCTAGTTTTTTTCATCTTAAACAATATAGTTATTCGCGATAAAATGAAAGAGAGTTATTTTTTAATATTAAAAATCTTTTAATTGTGATTTAATTAATCTATTTTGAAAATATATATATATAGATTTCATTTTGAATTTGTCTTAAAAAATCGATTTCACACTAGTTGATAAAAAAAAATTGATTTCTTCGTGGTAATTTTTTGAGAAAATAAGATTGAGGAATAGAATCCACAATGAAAATTTGATGAAGTTGTCCAATAAAATATAAGGTTCAATGGTCGAAAAAATAGTCAACGAGTCTTTTGAAATTGATTAATTCTTATTGTTTCTATCATCAAATTCGCCAAGTTGAGCACTGACTATTCATTTATTTTTGCTATTTTTATTGATTGTGAGCACGTGGAATAAGAAAATTCCCAGCTCTTCCTTTTTATGCATAAACAAGATTTAGAATTTTTCATAAAAATCATTTTAACGTATTTTCATATATCTATATTTTCTCGATGTAAAAGCCCTCTTTAGATTTTGCTCAAAATCAATGTAGTAAACCTAATTTTTCAATTGTCCAATTAAGATTTTTACAAATTTTTGATGGTTATGTGTGATTTTTTTTTTCGTGATAGTGATGATGTGTGATATTAAAATAATTTTGCAACAATAATAAAACATCAATTAAAAATAGCTATTTATCAATTTTATATCACCTTGTACATGGTACATGTATCAATCACCAAACAACCTTATAACATACGAAGTAGCGACAATTTTGATCTTGTTAATCTTGAACATACCAAAACTATGTAATTTTTTAAAAACAAGGATAATAGACGTCATGCGTTGGTGAAGGGAAACAATTCCCAGTATTCACTCTCTTGATTATAACCATACAACGTTTCTTCTTCAGAGATCATCCACCAACATTCTGTCTGACATCGTCGATAATCCCGAGAAGCATCATATGTAACGAAGCGATACCACATAGAACTATTATCCCACTGAGCATCGCAATAAAACATAGTAGTGCCCCAAAAATTAACGCTAAAAGTCCAAGTCGCTTCGTCGCCTCCGCCCAATGTTAATTGTCCTAAGTCATCATCATGAGATTGACAATGAAGTGTCATTGACATTCCATCTGGAAGCCTATTTATAACATGAACTTCAATTCTTGCTAAACAATATGATCCAAAAATAAGAGGAATAATAAGAAGAAAACTAATGTAAAAATTCCACTTGAAAGTTTTCATTTTTTTGATAATTTTAAAAGTTAGCTCTATTGTTTTTAGAGTTTTATGTTACATATATATATATGAAAAAAATCTAAAATTAAGGTTTGGGGGGGGGGGGGGAGGGGGTTTAGATTGTTCAAATAAAGAGTGTGATCAACTAATAATTTTTAGATTATCAATATAAAGAATGTGATTAATTTAGCTACCAATCTTTAATCTTGATTTAAATTTGTCTATTAAGTGAAAATTAATTGCTATTTTTGAGTAGGCAACAAAGAGTGAAATGCATTGGCATAATTTTGTTATTAAAATATATAAGGGATAATTTCAAATATATACAATAAACTAATTAATTTATAACAAATATAGCGTTCTTTTATTTACATAAACAAATTAGCTCAAAATCATAGAAAATATATATGACCATACAATATAGCTTGTCAAAAGTTATAGAAAGTATACACTGGCTATACAATGTAGATTACTTATACATAAGCTATACACCAAATATACACTATGATACATTCAAAAACTGATTATAACTTGATTTTACATCAAATATACACTAATTATACATGCATCTACAACGAATAACTATTTTTTTAGTAATTATTTCGACTAAATGGCTTTGCACTGTAATTATCCCAGAATATAATCCCAACAAATATAACCAAGAGTAATACTACATTTGATCTAATCACATAGACAACAGTTAATTAACTTAGTTAATTCATTCTTTTCTCTTGCTTATTCTTTTTTCGCCTCATGTTTGGTACTTAATTTGAGGCTCGATTAATTTGAATTTACATAAAAAATCTTATTTTAAGAGGTAAAGTGTTTTCAATAAAAACACAACTTCATTCAAAGCTCGAGCATAAAACTTTAAATCATAAATAAAAAAGTATTTATCACTCTACCACAATCTTTGATTATTAATTTGTCATTCGTTGATTTACTAAGCATACAAATGAGTTCTAATGAAAGACTTATTCGATAATACACCAAAAAGTGATAGGATATTCGACGATATATATATATATATATATATATATAAGAGAGAGAGATTAACAAATAAGTTATTTAAAATCGTGCAAAATATCGAGGTATCAAATTCATGATATAATAAAAATTCGAAAAAACAAACATAGTTTGTAGACTTAGGAACATGACAAGAATGATTTATGACCAACAAATCTACAATCGAGGCTATATTGTTAGCGAGATGATTGATACAAATTTACCATGAAAGAAAATAAAAATAAATACATATGATGTTTATTGATTTATAGAAAGCATATGAAAGGATATCTCAAAATGTTCTTCAGTGGGCGATAGAAAAAAAATCGTATTAAATGTAAATGACATAGAATACATTATAAAAGAGTTACATAAGATGAAAATCTCATGCACAATTATGAATAGAAGAAAGGAGTGAAAAAAATCTTTTCGAATTTGACTTTTCCACTCTAATAAATTTTCCTCTCATTCTTCTGAAAGTATCAATCAATATTTCAATTTGAAATATACTTTAGAAAAATCGTTGTGTTTTACTGGAACTTTGCTTTACTGTGTCAACCAAAACACTTGAAGAATAAACAAAATTTCACTTTATGAATCACCAACATAATTGTTGTTATGCTAAAGTAGTAGAATTTTAATAATAATAACAAATTCTCACATAAATGAACCAATAATATAGGGCATGTTTGGATGGAGGAAAATATATTTTAATTCTTTTATGTTCGATTGATCAAATTTCTTGAAACATATTTTTCAATAAGTAAAATAAGTTTCAAAAATAACATTCTATATCGTTTATGACCTCTCCATCTATTTTAACTTGTCTTATAAACTCAATCTGTCTATTTGTCACTCCTGACAAAAATAGTAGATTACTAATAACAAAATCTAACATACATCAACTCGTACTTTTTAAAAAAAAGATGAGAATTGAGTAAAGGAACGAAAAATAAAGAGAGAATTACAAGATGGAGAATTCAATCTCATTAATAAAGTGAAAATTCAGACAGTCAACCAATGAACTGCTAAAATTCTTCGATCGAAAACGTAGTAATTTTTTTTTTGTTTTAATTTTCTATCCGATATATGTATTGGAATTCAATTAAATACAATATCATATCAAATAATTCATAATAAGAATAGAGTATTTTCTAACAAAATTAATTCTATATTTTGGAGGCTGAAACTCAATACCTCTTGATCAATAAGTATATTATAAGGGATCGTTTGGTGTGAGGTATAAGTTATAATAATCGCGAGATAAAATATAGAATTATTTTATCCCATAACTTTTACCTTAGCCATGAGATAAGTTATCCTAGTTGCGAACCGATGCCTAATAATATAGGGTGTCACAATTTTCTAATTGAAAAGGCAAGAGGGGTAAGCCAATCTACAAAGCAAGAGATAACTTGGGAATTAGCGATTCCCAAATTTTCCCTCTTCTTCTTGTTTTCTTTATATTCGTTTTTTTACACTCACAAATACTCATAAGCCTATAAAACTACCAGACACTGAGTACAGAAAAACAACACTAATTACTCAAATAAATTTGAATGGTGGAAAACTCGTTAATGGGCTAATGGGTGCTCAGAAAAGCATTCATGCTGGCAAAGGTCTCTTTTTTCTCTTCTCCATTTCTTGAGTAAAACCCACAATTTGTTATCTCATAGCTCTGGAAGTTTTGTTTTTTGGGTGTCCATAAAGGGTGTCTATAGTTTTGTTTTCTTTATGCTGTGCCTAGACAAATGTGGTTTTGGTTGGCTATAGTGGTGTGCTGATAGTCCTTTTTTGTGATTTATATTGTAAAGATTGAATTTTTAGTCAATTTGAATGGTGGGAAATTCATTAATGGCTAATGGGAGCTCAGAAAAGCATTCTTGCTGGCAAAGGTCTCTTTTTTCTCTCCATTTCTTGAATAAAACCCAAAATTTATTATCTCACTCTCTGAAATTTGTGGTTTATCCATAGTTTTGGTTTTCTTTCTATGCAAATGTGGTTTTGGTTGGCTATAGAGGGTGCGTATAGTTATTTTTTGTGATTTATATTGTAAAAATTGAATGTTTAGTCAATTTGAATGGTGGGGAAGCTCAGAAAAGCATTCATGCTGTCAAAAGTCTCTTGTTTTTCTCTTTCATTCTTGAATGGAACCCAAAATTTATTATCTCATAGTTAACTCTCTGCAATTTGTGTTTCATGAAGTGTTTCTTTTGGGATGTCAATAAAGGGTATCTATAGTTTTGACTTTTTCTTTTTTGTTATGCCTAGGCATATCTGGTTTTGCCTGGCTATAGTGGTGTGCTGATAGTTCTTTTATGTGCTTTATATTGCAAAGGTTGAATTTTCAATCAATTTGAATGATGAGAAACTAAGTAATAGGTTAATGGGTGCTCAGAAAAGCATTCATGCTGGGAAAGGTCTCTTCTTTTTCTCCTTCATTTCTCATATAAATAAAAAAAACCACAATTTATTCTCATAAATCTCTCAAAATTGTGTTTTAAGAAGTTTTTATGTGGGTGCCAACAATGGGTATTGGAAATTTTCTTTTGAATAATGGGTTCTTTTTTGTTCTTTATATTGTAAAGTTTGAATTTTTATTTATTTTTCTTTGATCCAGGTATTAAATTTTGTTTTTAATAATCTATTCTAGTATGTTGTTTAGTGTGTCGCGATTATAACACTATTTTGTTGTTGTTTCTGCTCCCTTCTTGTAGACTTTGCACCGATTTCTTGTTATTTGTTATATTTTCTTCATTGTTTCCTTATTCTTTTAACCTGAATTTGCTGCACTTGAGCCGAGGGTCTTTTGAAAATAGCCCATCTACCTCTACGAGATCGTGGTAAGATCTGCGTATATTCTACCCTCCCCAGACTTCACTTGTGAGATTTCATTGGGTTTGTTATTATTGCTGTTGTAACTTTGGTTGTCCTTTCTTGCTGCTGCTAAAATAGATTGAAAATTGGTCTGTTTCATGATTGGAAAGATTGAAAATTTTCTTTTTATATTTTCTCTGGACCCTACGCATAGCACTAGTGGAAACTTTCTTTCGAATTGTGCTTATGCAAATGTGTTTTTGGTTGGCCATTGTGGGTGCTGACTGATAGTTCTTTTTCGTGCTATATTGTAAACTTTTATTTACTTTCTTGAATTTGAATTGGTTTTTCTTGCAGCTAAAATAGATGTCAATGTGGATTTCACTCATAAACTATGTGCTGCTTTGATGCTCCAGCCTTTCAGGTTTTTACATATTAAAGCACTTTCTTCCGATTGTTTTTTTATTCATCAGTTCTTAACTCTTCGTTTCTATCTCTCTCCATATATATTGCTGCACTGTCTCTGCAAACAGGAATTCTAACAGCCCCCTTGAATTGGTAATTGGCAGGTAATTCTCTCATGCCTTACTAATGAAACTTCTAGCTTCTTTTTGTTTTGGTTATAAGTTTTTGTTGGGGTTTGTAAGGATGGAAAGTTTTGGGTTTCGGTTTAAACAGTTTTTTCTTTTCTTACTCATACTTAGATTGATAATCTTTTTGTTTTTTTTCTGGCAGTCTTTACATAAAACACCCAAATTTATTTGGCAAAAGCGAGAAGCTTGATGTTTTGTGGGATAAAGGACTCTATGATTCCAATATCTTGATCACTTATCGGAAGCCAAGACCAGAATGGCTTGCTCAAAAGTCTTTTGTTCTTCAGGTGTGCTATACTTAAAAAATTATTTTATCTTGTTTTATTTCTTTATTGCTCCTTCCATCTCAATTTGTTTGGTTGGTTTGGACTTGACACAAAGTTTAAGAAACTAAATAAGACTTTTGAATCTTGTGGTCTTAAACTTAAGATATGTAGAATGTACCAAAAATGCCTTTTAGTCTTGTGGTTTTAAACATGCAATGTGAAAAGTTGGAATTAAAGAGTTTCCTAAAAGCGAATACATTCTTTTTGAAATGGACTAAAAAGAAAAATTAGACAAACAAATTGAGATGGAGGGTGTATTATCTTTTTGTCAAAGAAGATCAAACACTCTAGGACTAAATATTTTGAATATTTAAATAGTCTGGTTCATGAAGAGGTTGGAACTCATTAGATTGGAATTCAAATTAAATTTGTGGGTCTGAGTATGTTTAAAATGAGCAATTCCACCTCCCATTGTTCTTTGAATTTCATTACCAATGTTGAATCAGTTATAGAGAGGACCATATTGCAGTGAAGAGCACAACTCTTCTGTGTAAAATATCTGCCTCAGAGTCACATTTATTTGAAATGGGAACTAGTTCAACCAAATCTAAGTGTCAGCTTGTGTTGCATTTATTTGAAATGAGAACTAGTTCAACCTGATTGAAGTGTCAGCTTGAGAGTAGGCTTTAAAACAACTTATTATGTCTGGAAAATCTGACGCATCATGGAATTTAAACCGAACTATACTTGTCCAGCATTCCATTTCTCCCGAGATTGGGGTCCATGGCTTACCAGATGACAACTTCTCTCGCTCGGGAAGTGGTGGAGTTAACTTATCTCGCTTATCTGTTGGCTTAGATTTGAGCGAGCCAGCAAGTTCTAACTGGAGCAGCAAGACAAGTATAAAATTTGAAGTAAGTGCAACTGATAGCACTTAATGGCAACTCTATAGATATGTTATTTAAAATTCTAGTGTGGTTCTCTAAGCCTTGATTTGTTTGAAGAAAGCATAAATGTTATTTCTCATGCAGCATATTCGTCCTGTAAGTGATGATGGTCGGTCTATAAACAGAGATATTCACGGGTTTCCAGTGACTTGCAGGTAGCTTAATCTATTACTGATTTTTCAGTTAATTGGATTCTGACTTCGTGTATACTCACAAAAATGCTTTCTTTGCAGTGGTGGCTGTCATGACAGTATGGTAGTAGTTAAACAAGAGTCTCGATACGCAAAAGCAAACGATCATAGTTTTTCTCAAGTAATTCACTTTTTAAAGACAAAATGGTGCAATTATTCTCAATTCTCTTCGATTTTGATATCATAGTGCTTACAATATTCTATATAATTTCTAAAACATGTGCGCACACTTGTCCAGTTTAGCCTGCAAATTGAACAAGGGGTTCCTATTCTTTCCAAGTGGCTAATCTTCAACCGATTCAAGTTTGTTGCATCAAGGGGACTAAGATTTGGGCCGGCTTTTCTCTTGACAAGGTGAGAGACATTTTTATTTAGGACAGTTGAAGATTTATCAATTTGGCATAGTTGGTTTTTACAACCAAGTTCAATCAGTACTCCATTTGTTAATCAAATGAAGATATCAAAATGAAATAAAAATAAATAAAGCATCCAATTACCATGAAACCAACTTATATGAAATAGTGAAAGTTAACATTCAGTGCTTTCAAGTATCTGGTGATTGATTTCTGGTAAGTTACTCAGGAATGGTCAAATATTAACGTGAGAAGCACAAGAGGAAGCATGTAGGAAGTAATGAACTCATTTATCTAAGCACCAAGGGAACAGTGTAAGGAAGTCAAGGGTGAAAGATGTTGGAAATACTACTTATGTGTTAGAGAGCTCAAGCTCAATGTGCTTTGATATTTATAGAAACAAGTATACACATGGAAGATGGACTTGGAAATAGTAGATACTATTGGGATTTTAACTCTACTTTGCTTTTCAAACAAATAAAATATTGAGTTCTTAACTCTACTTTTCTCTTCAAATTCAATGTAAAACAGTAGTTTAAGAATCTGATTCTGTTTATTTATTTACTTGTTCTTGAATCTCGATAAATATACATTCAATTCTTTGTCAGATTTATTAGCTTCTACTGTTCTTGAAAACTATCTTTAATTGTTTATTTAGATTTACTAGTTTTCCCCGTTTCCTAAGTGAAATGTTAATATTTAGATGGTCTCCGCTTCTTCCAGAATAGAACTATAGAAACTAAGCAAAACATTGATTCTCCAGCAACCAGCCTTTTCCAAAGAGTTTCGCTCTGGACAGCATGGGAGTGGGGAGTATCCACTGATCTAAAAGTTGATAGATAGTGATGCTAGATACCTTCTTACTCTGAGTGTTGAGAGAGAAACTATTGAATGGTACAGTATAGTCCTTCACCACTGGGTTCTCATGATTGAAAAGGGAGCAAGGTGTACTATAGTTATGATTCTTAATCCTATTGCCCACATACTTATGGTCATATGGTGCATGGGTCTTATCAACAAGTTGGGTATGCACAACAACTTGAGGAGGATAAGAAGAGGGATAGGGAGGAGCATCTGAGCAAGAAAGCTAAGTCAGCAGAGGACGCATTCATGTTGATATTAGTCAAGCAAAATCTTAAGCCTTGCTTAAGTTACCAGTTTCAAAAGAATCTTAAGCCTTGCTGTTAAACATTGTTTTTGGTCTTGTATAGTGCTATTTCTTGTTTTCCTTTCTAATGCATCTTTCCATATCCTAAAAGTCCTACCTTTTTTCTCTGACAGCCTCACGGGTGGTTCTATCGTGGGGGATATAGCTCCCTATCAAGCTTTTGCAATTGGCGGGCTTGGTAGTGTCCGAGGGTATGGTGAAGGAGCTGTTGGTTGTGGTAGATCTTGTCTGGTTGCTAACAATGAACTGACGTTTCCTTTGGTATGTTTTGATTCGTAAATTGTTGGATCTTTGCCTTATAGGACGGTCATTTGGTTCCACATTTTGCAAAAGTATTTTCTATCATCATTCTCGTCTATTAAGTTCCTTAATTATGCAAAAATATGAACACAATCTTGCTAATTTTGAATGGCATACAATGATTCAGAAACAAAAAAAAAGAAAAAAAGAAGCAACTGTGTAGCACAGACTTGAGAAATGGATTTGTTTATTTTGGTCTGTGAAAATCTATTGCGCTTATTATGAAACAGAATACGGTTATTTGAATCTGATTGTGATAAGGTATGATGTTATTTGTTTTTGATATCTCAGCTTTTTCAATCAAGCTAGCTGCTGGAAATACCAGCAACATTAACTCTTAAATACAAGCAAACTCATGGGATCTTCTGAGTTTGAAATTAACAATGTCATACAAGTTAACTATTTCATAAAAAATTAACAATGCCATATTTTGTCAATCACTAATGTTGTTGGCTTTTGAGCTATGTTTCTTGGACTAATCAAAAATAATTTTCCCCCCTTTTGGATCCTCCAAAAAAGCATTATTTTATCGGACACTCACCCATCAACATTTTTGGGTAGTCTGAGCAACATAGCTTCTGAGAAGGACTTGCAAGGGCTTGATTCTATTAATTTTTTTACTTTGATCCCTTTAATACCACAATGTCTTTTTAGACTTGTGAGAAATATAGGAGAAGAATTTTATTGAATTGTTGTCTACATTATTACATTGAGACCCTATTTATAGATACTATATTAAACTC
>JBCEWC010000284.1:0-64032 GCA_038996855.1 Solanum aculeatissimum | reverse complement strand
TTGATTTGCACTGATTTGTATTTTCTGAGTCTCAATCTAATTTATTTGACTTCGTGCTAAATGCTAATTGGTAGCTTTTGAGGAATATTCTGAGTGTGTAGTTATTATGTCCATTTGAAGCGCGTCCTTAAGGCTGGAGATATTCTCAAAGGTAGTCAGAAGTATGAGTTATAACTAAAGTTGCATCAAATATTCTGTCTTTGAATCTGGAGGATCTTCTTTTTGGTATTAACAGTGTATTCTCTCCTAGAAGGTAGTCTAACCTCCCATGCCACTTTTTGTTTATCCATCTCTTGGATGAAAATTTATCAAAGAAATATATATTTGATATCATCCTCATTTAGCACTATTTTTTCCATGTTTTTTCTACTCATTCACGGAGGAAAATGGAGATGTAACAACTACTACCTATTTAGCTTTGAGTGTTGTCTTAAATACAAAGACGACGACAGGAAACTTATCAATAAATCAATCAACTGCATCTTAATATCAAAATAATTAGGTCGGTTATATGACTTACTTATATCCATTCCTCTGGTTGGCTTACTTTATTTCATACTAAAAAATGTCTCTAAAGACGAACTAGAGGTATTAAATCTTGAGGTTCTCTGCTCTTTTACTTGATCCTTAAAACATACAGCTTATGGCGAGTCCCCACCAGCACCAGATTCAATGTAAGTGTGACAACATAACGTCTTATTTCAACTTGTCGATTTTGCTTATATATGACATTTGCTTTTGTTGTGTTCAGCTGTTAGTTAAGTTTGCATGGTTATTACTTATAAGAGATAGAATTGCCTTGAAACATACATTTTTTACCTATAGTCGTTTACTATTTGCTTTCTTTTAATTTATTCTTTTCTAATGTGTATGGAGGTTCACAAGGGCTCAGTCAAACCATGTTACCCTCTGCCATTTGTTGGACGTGATCATTCATCTTAACATTCACATTTTTACCTATTGTCGTTTACTCCCATAGTTGGTCTCACAACTATTTAGCCCGTCATTTACCTCATATTGTATTTTCTTATTGGTTAACATCTTTTTAACTCTTTGGATCTATTATCCAAAGAAATAGGGAGATTGATGATGATGTCACTTATCGTATAGGTGCAGGGTAGATGAAACGGAGGCTCACATCTGGAGTCTTGTGTGATAAAAAGGTTCCACCAAAACTTAAAGGCAAGTTCTATAGAGTGATGGTTAGGCCGGGAATGTTGAATGGATTGAGTTTTGGCCAGTCAAGAATTCTCATATTTAGAAAAAGTAAGTGTCGGAGATGACTATATTGAAGTAAATGCGTGGGCATGCTAAGAGGGACAATACTAGGAATAAAGATATCCGTGATGAGGTTGGAGTGGCCTGAATAGAGGACAAGATGCGGGATTCGAGACTAAGATGGTTTGGACGTGCAAGAGATGTACGGTTAACCTAGTGTGGAGATATGAGAGGTTGGCTATGGATGGTTTCAGGAGGGGTAAAAGTGGGTCGAAGAAATATTGGAGTGAAGGATTAGATGTGACATGACGCAACTTTAACTTACTGAGAACATGATCTTAGATAGGAGGATTTTTTTTAGTGAAGAAAATTGTGGAGTAAACATACTAATATTGATCATGGTGGTTACTATCTAATCAACAACAACAACATACCCAGTGGAATCCCACAAGTGGGGTCTGGGGTAGAATGTACGCAGACCCTACCACTACCTCACAAGGTAGAGATGTTGTTTCTTGGGAACCCTCGTCTCAAAAACCCATAAGCAGAATAAACTAGATATGAAAAAAAGGGAAAGGAAAAGAAAAGGAAATAGAAAGGACAATTAATAACAAAAAACACATGATAGTGTGTAAATACAATAAAAATCAACATATATATGACGAATAATGACAACACGGGATATAAAAACACGACTAATCCTACTACCCTACTATACCCCAAGGCCAGACATCAACCTAACCCTACTAACCTATTAGCCTGCTACTCTAATTCGCGACCTCTCCTCCTTTCTATCTAAGGTCATGTCCTCGGTGAGATCTAGTTTTGCCATATTTTGTCTGATCACCTCCTAATAGGAGCATCGCTTCCCTCATCTTATCAGCCACAGGGGCCACCTCTAGTTTCTCCCGAACGGTCTCATTCCTAATCTTATCACTCCTGGTATGACCACACATCCATCTCAACATCCTCATCTCTACGACCTGCATCTTCTGAACATGTGAGTTTTTTATTGACCAGCACTCTACCCCCATACAACAAAGACGGTCTAACCAGTAACCACTATTCTGTAAAACCTACCTCATCTGCAAATAGCATACACCATGGAACCTCCTCCTGAATAGACCGTCGTCAGCTCATCCATCAGCAAGGCAAACAGAAAAATGGTTCCTATCTAATATTGATCTTATATAGGAGGTTATGGAGGATACATATTCGGATAGGAGGTTAGTTAGTTGACCGTTGTCACATTATTTTCTCTATACTATTAGTAGTATTACTCTTGTAATGTCTTTGCCCTTTGGGTTTGATCACTATTTATGAGTTTTTGCACTTTGATTACCAATTGTAGCTTGTTATGACTATTGTCGACGATGATTTATCTTGTTGTCTATAGTATTTTGTCATGATTGTTTTCATTTACATTATTTCTCTCTATCCTACTTTTGACTGTTTCTTCTTCTTCTTCTTTAGCCAAGGGTCTATCGGAAACCACCTCTCTGCCTCTAAGGTAGTGGTAAGATCTGCATATATTATACCCTCCCTAGGCCCTACTTTGTGAAATTATACTGGGATGGTGGTAGTTGTTATTGTTTAATTTAGCCATGCTATTTTTATTCGATGTATTGCATATATATTTATTATTCCCTTTTATGCAATATTGGATCTAGATGTCTGAATGTTATATCTCATAGATCTAAAGATTCTTTAAGTAAAACAGATCAAGTAATTGCCAAATCTAGTCCAAAAAAAAAATATTCCAGTTTATTTCTTAATATTAGCCTTTAGACTTGCTATAACAAGGTTGTTGTGTTTTTGCTTTCCATAAAACCATTTTTTCTCCGTCTATGAAAAATTAAAGTTTTTATCTTCTCTTTTGTGTAAGTGATATTGGTTTGGGACGACCTTATACGGAATAACATGGTCTCTGAGGATTCATATAGCTGAATCCAACATGACTGCAATTGAGGCATAGTAGTTGCTCGTAGAATAACTTTCTGCCTGAGATGAGTCATTCTAGTTTACCTTTTTCGGCATGCTATCAGAATTTTTTTTATACTTCTTTTCTTTTGGGAAAAAAACCACTCTATAAATCATTTTCTCTTTGTCATTCTTGATTTGGTAACTTGCAGAGTGAAGAATCATTCTGAACATCGTAGAAGTTGTTGTGAGTAAAAAGGTCATCCTTGGATCTGCCCTTAAGGAAACATGAGTTTCTTTTTTGAATCTGTTACCCTTTTTCTTCTATGTCCATATCCTATCTCTGATTGTGTTTTAAGTCTGTTAACTGCCTCACCATGCAGTTATTCCTTGAGAACTGCCTATTTATTCTGCCATTGCAGACTTGTGGAGCTTTACTTGTAAATAATAATAAAGATTTCATGGCTTGCAAATTTACGGTTGCTACTTCTATCCTTCTGCCTAGAATAAATGTCTTCAGTACCAATATTTTTGAGCTGGATTAAAGATTCAAGAGAGTTTAGTATTCAAGGTCTAACAGTTGAAATAAGGTTCATTTCTTTGAAAAGTTTGTGTAAATAGAGTAGTGAATGGACTAAAAGCATTCTTTCTACCATTCCAAGAGACCCAAAAGTCGGCTGGACTATTTATATCCCCAACCCCCAAACTCTGTTAGCAAACTGACTACTTTTTGTGGTTAACTTAATGGACTATAATTTCTTGAAACTGGCAGGTGAGTTTATTTTATTTGCGTCTTCTCATCACATGCTGTGATGTTGCTTTTGTCCAACAGAACAGATAAAGGTCTTCTACTGAGTTGTGAAATGTTCAGCGACTATAGATATTTGCAGACTCATCATTGGAGTCAACGTATTTGTCTTAAATTCATTCTTGTGCTGCACTGAACACTGTCTCTTTTTAACTCCCTCCCTCCTGTTTGAGCTCAATCAACTGTCACAAATTAAGGGACTTCTTGTCAAATTGGCACTTCTCGTTGAGCTCAGAAGCTGGAAGCAGCAGTCAACAGTTGGGTAGCCCCTTATCTTTCCGGTCAAGGTTTTGATTAATTTGATCACTTTGTATTCCTGATTTTACTCCAAGCGTGAGGTTGATTGTGTTGTCATATTGTCGACTGTATTCCTGATTTCACTGCAAGTATGAGGTTACAATATTCATCATAGTACTTATTCTTGAAACGGTATACTCTCAGGGGTTATTTCGTCCACAGACAAGTTATTCAAATATTCTAATACCGGAATGTTATGTGATGAATAACTGTGAAGAGATTGCAGTACCAAAATCAAGAAATAACTTATTGCTAATACATGTACTTTTATTCCATGTTGTGTTGTATAAAATGATCTACAAGTTATCCATAGATATGTATAAACTATTAATTCTAGAAAATGTGTGGACGCTTCTTCCTCCGTACGTCATCTCCATAGTTGGCAATTTCTGTTATCTAGTTCGTGAATGGAGTTACTGGTTGAGAGCTGACTCTTGTCCTTTTAGCTGTAGCATAAGTTAGATCTACACAATTATTAGTCCAAGCTTTTCATCTACTCTCATCTAACTGTGTGTTGTTGTGTTCTTGTGCTAGTTTATCTTCAGTTTCTAGAGCAGCTACCATCAGTACTTTTGTTTTACGTTCCATGGATGGAATCGGAGTTTATTATTGCAACTGTTAGATGTCTCCTCTTGCTGTTGCTATTTTGAGAAAGGACATTATTTGTGTGGTTTTTGACTGCTTTTGGTTTGATACATACGCAGAAACCTTTTAAATACTTACATCTATATGTCTTTTTATGGTCAATGTTTTCAATTTTTTTTGACATCTATACTTCTGTTGGCATTGTGTTTTTTTTTTTTGGTTGATTTCATATTTGTGTTTTCCTGTGTCTCAAGTCTATATATACATCGTATTGGCGAAACGCCATAATATGTACATACAGGCAAACTTGTTATTTGTGGAAGGTTGGGGAGTTATACCAGAAATATGAGCTTGCAAGATGTCTCGTGAGACTTTTAACAATTCGGGGCAAATGCAAGATTCCAATAAAATATTGATCCTATGATATACAAAAAATGACGTAAAAAATTGAAATGAATGGACAAAGTACAGGCCAAGCTCTATTTTTGTGATTTTAGAAAAGTAGGGAGTATTTAATCCTTTTCCAACCTAAAAAGTGAAAAAAGATAATCTCTAATGATGTTTGGTTGAACAAAATCAGAAAAACTGCATAATTTTTTTTAAAAATATGCAACAATTTTTATACGAAATGAGGGAACTAAAACAAATCCATTCTCTGTGCCACTACTTTTGGGTGTGCTGGATGATGTATAGAATATGCTTAACTTTGATGTTGTCTATCATCTTCCTATTTTTATATTTCCTTTGTTTTTCCAGATTTTGCTGGAGAACTCATTGTGCCTGGGTTAGTTAACAAGTAAAGGGATAGAAGGAACTAAAAAACTACTGGAAGTGACTTAATGAGATTACAGTAATTGAAGAATCTGCAGTATGCCTTAATGTAAAGTTGTGTTCTTTGGAACAGTTTAAACCTTTTCAGGTTTCTGTAATCTGAAATATCTAATTGTATTTTTCAACTCATTTCTATCTGATGTAGTACATTGTGACCTTAAGGTTCCAATCATTATTCATATGAAGTCTCATGAAGTCTGAAATTCCAGTCTTCTTCAGTCTCCCTGAAGCTCTAGAGCCATTATGCAAGTTCTTCAGTAAAAGAACATTGCTCTTTACCTGATGCTAATGCCTGAACAACATGGCATAAAGTGTCTCTACTTGAGAACCATGAGTTTCAAGTTCAATTCCTAGGTGGAGGCAATTTTTCCCATCTGTTCAAACCAAGATGGACAGAGTTACTCGATACCAGTGTTGGTGAGTGGTACCAGGTACTTCGTGGAATTAAACAAGATGCGTAAGAGAGTTTATTCTCTTCCATTGTTAGGAGTGGGTTGGAACAGTATATTACTGTGATATTTCAAATACGAATAATGTAAAGATTAGTACTTTTGACAATCTACTCTACTAAAAGTGAAGTTACAAGAGTGATGAAGTTTCATCAGAACTCGTTATCAGATTCGCTACTTACTATTTCTGGTGTGAAGTATGTTCTCAAGTTATGGAACCTCACAGGAGTTATTCGTGTTGATGATGGGGGTGGTGATGCCTCTACGTTCAACACATTCTTCTTCTGTACTTCCTTTGTGATATCAGAACACACCTTGTCAACCATGTCGAGAAAGTCTTTTACAATTGCAAACAACTGAAGAGATTGTGTGCCTTTGTCCTTCGAAGATCCTGCTTGGTAATACTCCGTCGTTCTCTTCACAAGTTCCATTACTCTTGTTTGTTCTTCTCTGATCACCTTGAGTTCCTCTTCACATTCCTCTAGAAATCCTTTAGTCTCTTTTACAAATTGATCCATTTCAGCTTTTCCACAACACGTTATGAGCTGCCGAACGTCATTTATCCGTGTTGTAAGGGTGGAACATGCATTGATGAAACTATCGTAGTCTATGGTAGCTGCTTTCTTTACATTTGAGAATTCGGAACTCATTCCTTGCAATATGGGTAAACCTATAGTTAGGTGCTCTGTATCTTTCTCTACTTTTTCCTTCTTTCTATCAGAATCATCGTTGTGACCTTTATTGATAAGGCAACGTTTACCTTCAGAACGGATGACTTGTTCGACTACAAAATGAAGCAGAGTAGTCTTTCCGTCATTGCTTTTCACATACGATAGTTTTTGTAAAGCACTAAGGTTGAATCCCTGAGCATTTCCTCTAGCAGTTCCTGCATTCATCCGATTGCCAGCCTTAAGAATTGCTTCCAGAAGTCTTAAGAAAATTCTACTTGCTCTCAACTCCTTGCAACCCAGCTCAATTGTTTGCAGATTCTCCTTGAGGTTAAGAATTTCTGGGTCATAGCTTGATCTGAAAAGCATCGCGTTAAAACGTTTAAATGCTGAAGGAACAGCTTTCAGCATTTGGTAGAGGAAAGACTCCGCGTCAGCAAGTTTTCTCGTGTTACCATCAAATTGAAGGATTTTTAACGTTTCTTCTTCAGTTGGGCGAATCCTGGTTAGTTTTTCAAGAGTATCAACACTGAGTCCTTGGCCCTCCATCAGGGCATCATGGATTTCTTTGCGAGTGACTGAAAGAGACCTTAGCACAATTGCTGCGTTCTGTGACTTCTTAGGATCGAGAATAAATATTTGAGTTGGTCGAGCCAACTTAGAAGTACCTGAGCTTGTTGTCGGGCCATTTCCTTCAACGGTTCTCTTGGAAGTGACATTGTATCCGAAAAGAACTTCCATAAGGTTATCTTCAAATCTGAAAATGTGCATACAAATGCAATTTATTTAGTTGGATTCAAAATAAACAGTAACAACTGCACTAAAGGGATGCGATTTTACATGCCAAGGTGCACTTACCGGAAAGATCCATTGTTGATTTCATCCCACACCATAGAATGATCAGCATTAGCAACGACTTTATCCCAGTGCAGTGGCCTTAATTTGACTTGAATTTCACCGTTTTCTTTTGACTTATCTTCATTTTGAGCTTCTGCTTTATCTCGCCTGCTCCCTTTACCTCTCGGTGCAATAGGTGGTTTTATCGATGAACCTAAACCACCCCCATTTGGTGGGGGTGGTGGAGACAGTTTTATCTTTCCTGCATTAGGTGGTGTTGGTGCTTTGGCAATCCTCTTCATTGGAAGGGGAGGCGGAGGAGGAGGTGGAGCTGGTGGAAGGGGAGGCGGAGGAGGTGGTGGAGCTGATGGAAGGGGAGGCGGAGGAGGTGGTGGAGCTGATGGAGGCATCGGTGGATTTTGACTCGAGACATCTGCTAGTTGAGACGATGTTTCTGGCTGAGGCGGAATGATTTCCTTCTGTTGAAACTGTAATGAATTCGATGGCTGTTGTGAAGAAGATCTGCTTGCTGCAGCAAGTGAGTTAACTGTTCGGTGTGATGCGGTAACTGACTCTGTTTTCTCATAGCTGCCTGCATTGCTACAATTTTGCAGCAAAGGCATTTCTTGAATGCGATCACTTGTAACTGATTGCTCTCGTCCACTATCAATCCTCTTCTCTTCCTCCTCATCCATATGATTCACCCAAATCTTAGAAAAGCAACTTCCTATTTGTCTACCTTCAAATCTTCTCAAATATATAACATCGAGTCCGTTTTCATCAACTATGAGTCCTTTTAAAGCCCCATTTTGCTGGAATTCTTGATGAGGCACTTCTCGATGAAAACTTGAATTCAACTTGTTCTTGTTCCATCGGCGAATCACATAATATTTGTAGAAGAAATAAAAGAGTATGCCAGCAACTATCAAAGTGGTTACAACTGTAGCTATAACAGCCTTCAGAACTACCTGATTCTGAGATGAATTTGTTGGAGGCGGCCCTGGTGCATTCATTTCAGCCAAAAACTGAGTAGGTAAAACTAATCAGTGAAACAACTGTTGACATGAATTCTTGGTTGCACCATTGTTTGATCAAAGTGAAGGTAAGACTTTCTTTTTGTTTGTATTTTACAATGACATATTCAATTTTTATGATCTTTGGCTGCTTGACAGTTTCAAAGTAGGTTGTTGCTATTAGTTGGCTGTCTTAAAATCTTGCAAGTAATTTCTACAAAGTCCTTTGGTAGAAATGACTTTATTATCCAGACGTAGAGGTGTCAAATAGGCTAAACAAATAAATACGTAGATATATTAGATTAAAAAAATATTTATCATTTATATTAATAATAACTTATTTTCATTAAACACTTATAATACATTCATATTACAAAAAAATATTTATAAAACGTATATAATACTAGTTTCATTGATGGACAATACATTTATCACACACTTTAATACATTTATAATACATTGTGTCAATTTCTTACCAAACAAGCACAATATATTTTAAAACTTTATATTGCATGCATAATTCACTTTTACTACAAATACAGATTTATCATAGTATTATTATAAATAGTAAAAATATGAACCCAAGTTTTATATAAATTGAATTGAGTTTAATCAAAATTGATTGCAGCAGTGATTATCTTTTTGAGAGTGGACGTAGTCTAAAAATGAAGAAAAGCTAGAAGGTTGTAAGTTTTGGCAACTTCCAGAATTTTGTATTTTGTATTTGTAGTCAAGACGGTTGGTATAAGAAAAGTTTTACTCAGTCGTCTACTCTTTTATTGTAAAGGATGACATCTGCGTCTTGTGTCGTATTTATTAAACAAATTGTAGATGATGATGTTTATTTTTATAGGAAAATGCCGTTTTCTTCTTTCTTTTATCCAATTTGTGAGGTAACAAGTGACAACAATGTTTTCCACTTTTTTAAAATTTTATTGTAAAGGAACAATAAATTAATTTGATGAAGATTAAGTTGGCATGGCCAGAACAGTGTCAATTTCAAAATTTTGGACCTAAATATTCCTCCAGCATTGCACATGAAAAAGGAAATACGTTACAGTTTATTAAATACTCAATTTATTATTTTCATAAAACTTAACACTCCTTCTGTTTCCATTTTTTAGTCAGTTAAAGAAAAGGAAAAAAATAAGTGTGTGCCCTTTTGAAACAAATCATTTATATTCGTGTACCTTCTTACATTTATTTCTCCCTAATTAAGTATAATTAATATCTTTCTAATTTGTCTACTATTAAAATTTGTGTGTTGACTTCAACGCGTACACTATATGATACCAATAGGGTATCAATATACCAGCAGAGTATATTATTCTTTTGAAATAAATCATTTATATTCATATACTCCTTTATATTTATGCTCTCATTACGTACAATTAATACTTTTTTTATTAATACTCTCTTAATTTAATTATTAAAATCCACGTGCCAACGTCAGCGACTATACTAGTACGATATCAGTATACCAACAGAGTTTCGCAGAAGATTAAACTCAGTTCTATGGTATCAATATACCGACAAAGTATCACAAGGAATATATATTCTATTAATTTAGAGTTTAATAAATAAGTTTGTGATTTTAATAATATTTTCTAAAAAACAGAGCCCATAACTATATAACACTGATAGGGTATCAATATACCGATGGAATATTACAAAGAATATATTTTCTACTAGTTTAAAGTTTAATAAATAAGTTTGTGACTTTAATAATTTTCTCTTGATTATTTTATTTCTTTAAAAAAGAGCCCAAACAATATGATACCGATGGTTATCAATATATTGATTGAGTATCACAAAGAACTAAGTTCAGTTGCATATGATACAGATGTGATATCAATAAACTAAGTATCACAAAGAGTATATTTTCTACTAATTTAGAGCTCAATAATTTTCTTTTAATTGTTTCATATTTATTATTTTATTTTTTGTAAAAAAAAAAACATAATCTTACATGATACCTTTAATTTAAGACTACAAAATTTAAAATGATATTTACTTTTTAAAACTTAAAAATAAATTAAAATAGAATAAATAAATTAAATAGAGGAAGTATATTTTTCAAAATATTTCAAATGGATCCATAGTAAACAGGCTAAGATTTCAAATGGATATAATTTCAATCTTTTAATGGAAAAAATTTAAAAATGTTTCTAACATATTGAAAATAACTTGACTTATATAGTTACATTTACCTTTCTTTCACCCACTTATTAGATCCAAATTGCTGTCAACATTAATTTTTACGTTTAAAAATGTCTTTTCTTAACTTGTTATATCCTAATGTCCTTTACGGTTAATAAATGTGGCTCCCTTTAATAAAATTATGAGATGGCATAATGAAATTTAGTGGTCCACGTAGATATTAGACCCATCCATAAATAATTCCACCTAATTCATCATTATTAAAAATGTGAAGGATTTGAGTTAAACCTTGAGTTGGAATCCATTAGAGTTTAGTTGCATTGATTTTGAATCGAAATAGTTTCAAAGAGAAAAGGCATTGTTGTTTTTGGAATATGTTCATAACATGACACATCAAACGAATCTAGGACGAAATAAATTACTTTTAGTTCATCATTATGATTGGAGTCATGTGTACTAATTAATCAATTTCACTTATTTAGTTAAATTTCCACATATAATTCCGTCAAAAGGAGGGGAATTTGATAGGAACAGCGGAACAGAATATCCAAACCTAAATTTTTTCTTTCAATTTGAACCAAGACGAGACAAATAAACTCAAGCACAATGGTAGTAAGGCAACAAATAATCAACCAAATAAATATGACAAGCAAGAATAAAACCAATAACACGAGATGCCAAATTTACGTAGAAAACCTTTTGATGTGAAGAGTAAAAAATCACGGGACCAAAATTTTTACTATAATCACCAAGAGTTAAAATATTATTCTCCAAAATTGGTCACAAGATAAGTGCCAAACAACGAGCACAACACAACAAGATTGTATATACTAAAACTAGAGAACAAACAGGAGCAAAAGCACAAAAAACACAACTACTATTTACGGATGAAGAACATGAGCTACATGCCACCAAATCCAACTTAGTCAGTTCCTGGAACTGATCAAAGATTAAGATGAGAGAAATTAATAAGTTGTCCAAGAATCAGCTCAATCGAACAAGAAACAAAGCGGGAATTGCAATTTGAAATTGATTGTTGCAACTGAAAATTTAGGGCGAAACTCTACACTTTTTCTTTATCTTTGGCGCTGAAAACTTTTTTTGTGCATTGTGAAATATGAAATCTCTATGTCTATGCGCTATAGTATTGAGCCTATGGACAAAAGTGGATTAATCCAGACTTTATTTATTCACATAGGAAGGGAAAAAGATCCCTAACCCAACAAAATTTTCACATGAAAATTAACTTTAGGATTAATTGAGATTCAACCAATGAAAAAAGAAACATTTTAAACTCTAAAATTAACGTTAAGAATAAATTGGATCCATAGATAAAAGAAGAACAAATTTAAATCATTTACAAACTATTTAATTAGAAATTAGACTAAGAGAAAAGAAAAAAAAATCTTAAAAATTCATAATAGAAAAAAGAAAAGAGAGAAAGAGAGAGAGAGAAATACTTCTTATTAATTGGTAATAATTGTGTATTGCTTTTATTTTTAATTAAAGTTAATAATTGTATTGTATTATGGAGCAAAGTAAGTGTTAATAACCCATAGGACCACACTTTTTAAAAAATTTAATGTTTTTAGGCCAGTAAGTGTGCAGCTCGTTGTAGTACCAATTTTTTTGCCCACTAAAAATTTAATAATCGATCATAAAATGATTGCAATGCTATATAAGTTAACTTTTAAAGTTGAGAAATATCGTCAAAATTTAATAATCGATTGTAAAATGTTCCGCTACAATATAAATATGAATTCTGTCAAATTCTTTTGGAATATTAAAGCAAGAAAGAAAGGCAATAGCATAAGCAAACGATTTGTCCAAATACAAGAAATATTTAAGAAAAGATTACATAACTATACATTCTTTTTTCTCATATTTTCTTATTTTTCTTACCGTTTTAACAAATATTGAAAAAAAAATTCTTTTTTCGTCTTTCTTATCATCCCCTAATTTTCCGGATACATCAATTTGAAATCTTATACTCCCAATTTTTCTTCGTTTTTTCACGCCACAAATCTCTTTACAGCTACATTCATTAATTATATTTTTAAATTTCAAATCTTTTCCCTTTCCAATTAATCTATTTTTGAATTTCAAATATTTTCTCTTTCCAATTAATGATTGCGAATTATTGAAGAGGTAGATCTCTTTCCATCACTTAAGCTTAATTTTTTTACTTTTTTTTTTAGTTTTTACATCTTAAAAAACCTTTGACACATGTGAATGAAGGTCGATTTTTCAATACCGGGCTTACCTAATTAATCTAAAAAGATGTATCTTCTACTTCTAAATCAACAATTAAAAAAATGTTCAAAAAAAGGAAAAAAAAGATCGAGCTGGAGACTTTAGTAAGAATTTTGGATTGAGATTCATGGGTGATGCCATTGCTTACATTTGACAGTAAAAAAGAAATATGGGAGTTGATACAGAGCAAAGGAGAAAGTATAGGAGGATTTCTTCATCTTTTTTTTTCTTTCAACATAAATTAGATTGTTTGATTTTTTTTCTATTTTTTTATTAATCTTTTCTGATACATATGGGTTCAAAATTTTAATGTATCTAGTTGATTTTGTTTCATCAATTAATGTATAGTGTCTTCGTTTCAACATCATGATACATTATAAATTTTTATCATGCACGTTCGTGTTCAAATATTAATTTTGATGTATAACTATAATTAGTTATGATACATCATATACAAAGTCTACCAAAAATAAGATATGTATCTTATACTATATTCAAATTTAGAAGAACATTATATTTGTAAACAACATCAAATCAAATTTGTGAAACATAAATCTTACTATTTTCATGTTTAATCTGTGTGTCTCGTTCCTTTAATTATTTGTCTGATATCTAAATATTACAAATTATAAAATATACCATGTATAAATTGTTATGTATCTGTAGTCTTTAACTTTTATTCAAATTAGAAGGTCACATTATTCAATAAATTCTCGTCATACATAAATTCAAATGTTCTATAGCTAAAAAAAATTATGTATCAAATTAATTGATATGTCCATGATATATAACAGTGTTAAATTTAACTAATTTACTATATACCAAATTCTTATACTATCAATTTAGTTGTCTCTTATGTATCAAGATTACACAATGTTTCATATTAATAGGTATTTTGAATACACATTACTAGCTAGGATATATTCATTACAAATTTTTGTTACTTACCCATCTGTGAGTAATAATACATCCACACAAAAATAATATTACATGTATCTGATACTCAATAATGATCACGTGATAGTGTACAGATCTAAGAAAATACACATTATGGACAATCTTTACTTCTTTAATGTATCTAATAATATTATACTTCTTTGCAATTTATGACTTATGTTAAAGATTGCAATGTATCATGCCTTATATATCCAAATTGAAAACGTGAATCTAAAAAATCGTTAGACACGATACATTCATAAAAATTACAGGGCAAGTTATCTGATAGTTAAAAATAACGAAACTTGTAATTGTTATGATCAAATAAATAACTATGACTATGATACATACTAATTTGTGTTTCAACAAACTAAGGTTATGTATCAAAATTAATATTTGAACATTTACGTTGTGCATGATAAAAATGTAATGTATCATAGTGTTGAAACTAAGGCATTATACATTAATTTAAGAAATAAAAATAACTAGATACATTACAAATTTGAACATATATGTATCACAAAAAAATAAAACAAAAATTAATAATCTGATCTCTTGAAAGCAAAAAAATAAATTAAAATGATGACGAAATCCTTCTACACTTTCTTCTTTCGTCTGTATAAACTCCCATAGTTTTTCTTTCACTTTCAACAATAGCGTTATTTTCTTATCTCGATCCAAAATCCTTAGTAGAGCCACTAACAACAACAAAAAATTACAAATAAATTTTTGTTATCATAAAGTATAATCAAGTTTCTAAATTAATTGAAAATATTATTTTTAGATACATAACCAAAATTTATCCATTTTTGTACAATTGAAAAATGGGTATCGAGGATAACAGTGTCGCATTGAAAAATGTAGTTGATTTCACCATTTTGAGCTCTGAAAAAGTTGAAAATCAAGATCTCAATCAAATTCAATATTATAAAAAAAACAAAAGGTATATTTCTATATTATCAAAAATTTGTAGATGAAAAATTATTTTAAAAAATTAAAAATTGATAACTGATGACTGGAAAGATAAAAATGGATGATGAAGAAGAAAATTTGTTATAATTTGGGATAGATTGGGAAGAAGAAAATTTAAAATTTGAATTGTTTGAAGTTCATACAATTTTCAAAGAAATTGATATCCAATTTGTTTTATGTGATTTGTAAATCTGATATTTAATTTTACCTTTAATTTTCTTTTTAAACGTAATAACCAAGTTATCTAATGTTCATAATTAATGTATCCCGATGGCTCCTATGTATCCGCATGATACAAATTTAAAGAAATTTTTATTAATTGAAAAAAGACTAGGGATAAGATGTAATTTCTTACTTAGACTATATATTCATGTGGTTATACAATTTTTAAACTGCAAATAAAACTTACTACTCCCTCTCCATCTCATATAAATTGTCATTTTTCTTTTTTTGAAAGTTAATATGATTAATCTTTGAAATTAAAAAGATTTGATCAAATTTAATTCTTTAAAATTACAATTTAAATATTTAAAAAATTATTTTAAAAAAAGTAATATAAATTGTGATATTAAAAAAGTATATTTTAAAACATTAATCTAAAACAAACTTTTGAAACACGACTACATAACAAGTATTATGGGACATTAGGAGTACGAATTACTTACTCAAAACCCCTAACATATTTAATTCAACTAAATACTCATGAAATCTTTTTTTTCATAGTGTTAACTTTGACCAAATATTAGTCTTTACTTATTCTTAATCAACACAAATGTACTTGAGAGACATAATTATATATTATTTAGACGAAAAAAGAATTTTCAAGAAACCATAATTAATTAATTTGGAATAACTACTGTATATTAAGATCCAACAGCATATAATAGAGTCCAAAATTAATTCTTTTTTTTTCGTATGAAAGTTCTTTATTTTTCACAACGTCCACCTCTAATAGAGTCAAAGGAAGCTTCCTTAATTATACTCACAAGTCAGTGAGAAAAATTATTTACACAAAAAATAACTCATTTTTTTAATTACGAAAAAGTCGTCATCCAATTGACCTTTGTGTATTATAATGTATATATATGTAAAAGTAACATACATTATATAACAGTGTATATTTTCTATAACTATATTGTATAGCTTCGATGATTTTGGACTATTTTTTTTATGTAAATAAAAACATAGACTACTTTTATTTTTTTGTAAACTTTTACTTTATATATATATATATATATATATATATATATAGATGCTCTTTCTTACAATTTTATTCTTAACCAAGCAAAAACAAATACGAGGAAACAAATGTAGTACTAGTTGTATTTTTTTGTATAAATTATTCCTACTTCAAACCACCTAACAAGAAGCTTCTATCCTTGACCTATTATTGCCTATTCCAGTCTTAACACAAATAGCATGCCAGTCAACACAAATAGCAAACCGGAAGAAAAGTTGAAAAGACTTTTTGTCACGTAATTATTTACCATGAGAATTCCATTTACAACACACACTCTACTTTTGTGATGAAATAAAAGTTGAAACTAACAGGCCAGCTCAAACGTAACAAAATGCACAAAAAGGTGCACATACACACAAAAAAGTCGATAACATACAAGATTTGTTTGCTAAGTAGGCAATGTCATAGCGTTAAAAGGTCAATATCCTCATTTGGTTACAAAAGAAACAAGAAATCATTTGGATTTCCCACCTATTTCTACAGAGCTCATTTCTCTTTTCATGACAAGGGTCCAAAATGGTGAGCTAAACATGTACAAACTGTAAGGGTATACACACAAAAGAAAGTTCCACAAGGTGTCAAAAGATGATGCTAGTGAAATGGTAACAACAGCTACTAGCTCAATTAGACAGCAAAAAATCAGGTATCATCGTAACTCTTATCCTGTGTTATTCAGTCTTGGATTGCTTTGACAAAGGCTGTTGAGAGTCAGATGATGTTGAAGATCCAATGTCATGGCCTGTAGCCAAAGAAGATGGCATAGTTGGCATCATTTGTGTCGTTGAATCATCTACAAATTTTCGTTTTCTAGAACTTACTTCTTTGATCTTCTTCTCTGTTTCTTTGTTGTCATCCCCCTCGCCTCTCAGTATGAAGTCTCGAAGACGTTTAACATCGGACAGCTTAACAGGCTTCAAGAGAAATTCCTCTGCCCCTTCCTCCAAACATCTAGAAAGGAAACATCTACTCAATCAGACCATCCAATTTAGGAAACAAAAGTGCTTCAAAAAGGAATGATTGAAACACAGCTCCTTCATTTATACAATTTCAAAGTAGATGACACATTCTATACAGCCAAGCATTATACTGCTTCTACTTATATGGTTCCTTCGAAAATTAGATCGTTATTTGAACTGTTAGAGGTGTTAATTCCGCAGGATCCCAAATTCCAACTCAAAAATAGTATAGAAAGATGCATCTAAACCAACTACCACAATTCCAAATTCTCTAAGATGCACTATACAAGGGGGGTTGGGTGTGACATTTTACTTGTATTAGATAAGCTAATAAACAAAATCAATGATGGTCAAAGGAGGATATACCTATCAATGCGAGGTAAAATCTTCTCAGAAGACATAATAACAACAGGGATCTTGCTCAATGCTGATGATTCCTGCTCAAGAAGAAGGAAAGCGTCAGCCACCATTAATGATGTCAAGAAACAACATAACATAGGCCACAACAGACATGAATTGAAACAAAACAAATTAGTACATCATAAACTAACCTTGATTTTTTTGAGAAGTTCAAATCCAGTCATCCCAGGCATAGAATAGTCTGTCAGTATCAGATTTACCTTCAATCCCTGAAACAAACCAAAAACCCCCAAATTTCTTCACAGCATACTCAAAGACTCCCAATTAAACCAAAAATCCCAAATTCCATAAGGTCTCATTTTTAACAAAATAAAACTAAAACAAGAAAGTGTTCATACTTACATCGATCCCCATAGAACTCTTCTCTCCATCTAACCCCAAATACTGCAAAGCCCTCGTTCCACTCTCCACTGCCGTAACTGCAAATGCAAAATACCCCCATTACAAGACATTACAACAAACAGCTGGTAAACCAAAACAGAGGCCATTTCAACTGTCATAAAAAGAACAAAAAGAACCAACCTTTACAGCAAGAAATCTTCAACAATCGTTCAATAACCTTTCGATCGACATGACTATCATCTACAGCAAGAACATGCAACTCTTGTGCCATTACCAACAAAATGGGTGTTTTGTATCTCTGTATCCTAATGGGTTTCAAGAAATGTGCTAGACACCACCAAGAAAATAGATGAAAACTAAAGCGGATGTGTGTATATATAAGGAAATATAAAAGGGAATAAAGGAAGTTTGTATTTGGTGGGTTGGGTCATGTGGAGATGTAGATATAGTAAAGGAAGAAATCTACTTTAAGGACTGAAGAAGAGATACTGAAAGATCTTACCAAATCTACATCGCATTATCCCACTTGTCCCCCTCTGCATCTGACGCTATTATTAAATTCCATTGAAAATTCGGTTTGGCTTCTGCTCTAGACAAAACATACTGTACTCTTTCTTTCACTATTATAACCTATTCCCTTTATTTCTTCGTCACACATTTTTTTTAAAAATATTTAATGGAAATTTTTTTATACTAATTCTTTCGTTTCAAAAAAAATAATTTACATTTTTTTCATCTGTTTAAACAAAATTAATTAAAAAAAAATTACAATACTTTAATTTTAACTTATCATATAATATGTTGAGTTTTGGACTAAAATCATCCCTCAAGTATAACTCAAACTTAAATTACATTCTCATGTTTTAATTGTGAACAAAATACATTTTTTAACTATCCCAAAATTTGCAATAAACATCCTTATGTAAACTTTTGTTAAAAAACTAACCGTTAAAATAAACACATGTATCAAGCATGTGACTTTCATCAAAAGGAGAACTTTTTGGTTAAAATCATCCTTGCCCGGAGTCATATCCAACACAATCACGAATCAGTTGAACTGTGTCACTAATAAATTCATATGGTCCTTGGTCACATATCATGAAATAAGCTTTTGAGCATTTGATTTTTGACAATAGAACACATTTTACAATTATGAGAAACAACTTCCTAGAGAAATTAAGTTAGAATATAGAATTTCCAGTCGGTCAATCTGAAAGACTTACATATAATGAATAACCTTTTGGTTTAGATTGTCAAAATTCTAGGTTCTTTTGGATGCAGCGCAAACTTAGAAATATATGTTCTATGATGTTCTCCGAGACATCAAAACTTCTAGATGCCTCAAATACACACACAGAATATAGACGACTTCCAAAGAGAATTCGGGTAAAGGAGAGGTAGAACGCATAGGAGGGGGAAGGCAAGTCTTTCTACTAAAAAAAATTTGTGCTGGAAACAACGGAAAAGTGATTGTACATTCAACTTTCGAGGTAATTGGAGTAGAATGACAACAAAGATCTCATGTTGTCTGTATCGTCGTTCTTCAAAGGACAATCCATTCATAAGCTTGCATTGGTATGAAACAAAGTAATGGGAGAAACTATGAGTTTGAATACAGACATGTAAGGATAATGAAGACATCAATCCAACAGAATATGGAGATTTCCTCACATGCTTAACACATTTAGATTAATTTATTTCAGTTGTTAGTTTTATTTAACAAAAGTTAACATAAGGATGTTTATTGCAAAGTTTGGAATAGTTAACGAATGTTTTTAGTTCACAATTATAGCATAAGGATGTAACTTAAGTTTGGGTTATACTTCACGTATGATTTTTGACCAAAACTCTAACATATTTAAGGTTACAACATTTAACATAATTTTAATTTTGGACACAAGATTAAAAAAAAAAAATCTTTTTTAAATTTTTTTTATCAAATCAAACCACGTCTTCCTTTTTTATACGAAAAAAATAATAGATAAAATTATATAAATTGAATGAGACTTAAATTTCGACAATATATTCTCCCTCCACCAGCAAATTAGGTGGAGAAGATAGAAAATTATAAGTTGAAAACTTCAACATTTTTATTATTTGCTTAAATAAAAAGATCAATTGAATGAACTGTCAAGTCGAGGAAAATCTAGTAGCAACAAGGATAGTTTGTCGCATTTTAAGAAAAAGTCATTTTTTTATATTAAAAATAATTTAATTTTAAGATTTTGCTTTCATCTCAATGAAATAATACATAGTAATACAGATAATCTAGAACTATTTTAGACCACAAAGAAAATAATATTCTCTCAATTTTAAAATATACAAACTATTTTTCTTTTTAATATTTTCAAAAAGATTGAAAAAGAATGATTTTTTTATAATATTTTAATTTAATTTTTCACATGATATATTTCTAATCATAAAATTGAAAAATATTTTTATATATTTAATATAATTTTAGTCAAAAATCTTTTTAATTTTTAAAATTTTACATCAAATTAAATTAAATTATTTTAGAAAAAAAAATTAAAAATACTAAATAAAGTAAACAATTTTATATTAAATAAAAAAAACACAGAAATTCTCTATAGCCAATGTTGGCAGTATCGTGGTTGTTAGTAGGGCCAGGTGCCATCAACACTGTTTGTGGTCACTAACTTTGACCCCTGTATTGTCACTTCCTTTGACCTGCTAATATAAAACCAATACAATATTAACTTGTCTCAAAATTTATTGTATTATTTTTATTTACTTGCTATAACTAAATAAAAATAATATAATAAATCTTGAGACAAGTTAATATTTAAAAAGATTATGACTGATATTTTTAATTTTTTACTTGATATTCAGTATTTATTAATAGCTTTGATTAATTTAAATTTATAATTTTAATGTGGTTCATCGAAATTTCGTAGTATATATAATTTATGAAATATGGATAAGTATTTAATTAATCAACTAATTATCTTATATTAATTCAAAAAGCAGGTAAAAAAGTCAAATGATTTCACATTTTTGTAGTGTAGGATAAAAGTGTAACTATTAGATTGTAGTTTTAAATTGGAACACGTTGTAACTCAAAGTTGAGGTGAAAAAACAGAGAATGTAATTATATTTTACGAATGTTAATTCGTTCCAATTTATTAGTCCAATAAGAAAGGCCACCAGTACTACTTGCTAACTCAATTTCTATCTTCGTTTCATAATAGTTGTCCATTATTAATTTGACACAAAAATTTAAAAAATGTAAATACTTTTTTCGTCCATCTTTACTTGTCCCTTATTGACTTGGTACATAGATTAAGAAAAATAGTAAATGATAGGGGGAATTTTACCAAATCACCCCTTAGAATATAATAAATACAATGTCTTGAAAAATGTAATAGGAAAATAACTATGATTAATAATAAGAGTAAATTAAGAATCAAGTGTAAAATTATGTTTTGATTTCATAAAGTAGATAAATATTGTTGGTCATCCCAAAATAATACAGTGGACAAGTAAAGATGGATAGAAGGAGTAATAAGGACAATTTTACCAAATCACCCTTTAATATAATAAATACTATATTTTGAAAAATATATTAGGGAATGACTATCATTACTGATAAGGATAAATTAGAAACTAAATATAAAATTATCTTTTAATTTCATAAAGTAAATAAATATTATTAGACATGTATTTTTAGTATAGTGAATATGTAAAGATGAAAAAATAAATAAATTAGAGTGTAACGGACTAACAAGAATAAGTGACAAAGATAAACATTGATAAATAACTGAATAGTTGAGTCAAATGTAATTACTCTTGATCTTAATAAATGCTGCAAATTAAAAGAAGGGTTGGAATTTGAAAAGATGAAAGCGTGTAATGCATGAAACGGCAAGAAGGTGGACGTAGGGAAAAACGTATCTAAAACCTAACGCTTACATTAAAGCACATTAATTAAATTATACAAGTAGATTGACATTTTTTTAAATTATGTTTACTCGAAAATATTTGAAGATCAAATTTTAAAATCTTATCCAAAATTTATGTGAAACGTCGGTTAAATATTAATTAGGTGCATGTCAAAATTTTGGCCGCCCCTATATTGTTTCCCCACTTGTATGTTTGTGTTTAGGTGTTTTCCTATTGGATGGTGGTCCATTGCTATTTTAGCATTTTAAATATTCTCTCGTCCTAATTTATTTATCACGTATATTAAAAATAATTGTCCCAAAGTAATTATCTGGATAATCATGAGATAATTAATTTTAAAAAAAATTCAACTTTGTCTTTCACATTAATTATTGTAGAATTAAGAAACATATATATAAATAAAAATTTAATTATTTATAAGAGGTATATTAATCAAATAATACACCTAATTAATTTTTTCAAATTGAAACGGATGGAATATTGTTTTTGAAAATTGATATAGCATAGGCATAGTGTGATAAAATTTAACAATGAATTTAATGATAATTTAACAAACACAAGCCCACAAAATCAGAGGGAAGATACTCAGATTTTGTCAAAGCTCCTATATAAGCCTACTAGTACTAAATATTAATTGTAATAATATGGGAAATTATAAACAATTCAAAGTTTGAATCTACCACTTGCTATTCGTTGTGCTCTAATAAATCATTTAAAAAATTAGGCATACTTTTGGCCAAAGGAAAGATGACAAACAGAATCGAATCGTGATTTTATTTTTGGGGACACGAAGATAAAATTCTAAATAGTTTCATGTAATTTAATTTGAAATATAGCAAAATAGGAAGTTAATAGGATCTGCAATTCTTGAATTTAAAGATAATCAGACTCGAACGCAAAATAAAATATATTTATGATACTATATTTATTTAATTATTTAACTCGCTTAATATGGATTTTTTTTGTTAGATTTTGTAGAAGAATTAAGCATAATTTTTTGAAAGAATTGATATATAAGTTCAGTTCATGTGCTAGTTTATCATTCTCCTAGTCGAGAAAAAAAAGACTTCAAGAAATACATATCCATGTTACAATAATATTTATATTATATATAAATATTTATTCACACTCTCCCTATTTCATTATAAGTGGATTTTTTTATTTTTTAAAATTTAAAATAATTGAATTGTTTAAAATTTAAGATAAATAATTTTAAAAAAAATCGTATTTATCCTTACCTTTAATGAAGTTTTACATTGAAGTTGTGCTACTTTTTAGAATAATTTGTTGAATAAACAAAAGGATATTTGTGAAAAAAATATGATTTGTATTATGTCATTGAATATTTTTCTTAATAAGTGTGCATTGCTTCACAAATTCAGTTAATATGAAATATATGAGCACTAGATATTTATAATGTATATTCTAGCAGGTAATGCATTTGTTTTTTTACACATATTTAAGTGAAATTATATAATTTTTGATATTGGCAACAAATTTTAAAATAGAATATAGATTAGAAATACAAATAAAATAGGAAGAAATATAATTTTATTGATAAATTAAATATGGATACAAATATGTTACTCCATTAATTCTTCTCTTCTTGGATTTCTCCGCGATTCAAGGGCCATCAATGACATATTTCTCGAATCATAATTGTTTGGATTTTATCTCCATGAAAATTTTGTGGATATTCTCGAAGTATTTGATTATCAAGAAGAGTTTGACATATCTTGATTTCTTTGTGAATATCTAAGAGGTTATGGGATACTGGAGATCTTGATTTTTGTGAACACGTGAAAACTTATGAGATATTCGAGAACTAGGATTTAAGGTAAAGTAGCATACAAGAATTCTAATGAGACTTGAGAACACATTAAAATAGAGGTTCCCCCTTGCAATTTGATTTGATTAAAAGGTCCCATTAAAATTTAGCATGTCTTGTAAAATTTCATAAAATTTTGATGTCTACAAATGCCTTCTAAAAATATATCGAAGTATAGTCGGCGTGATAAAAATTCAAAGATGACACTTGATGTATCTATAGAAATAGAAGTCCTATCTCTGCGCTTTGATTTGATCGTGAAGGTCCAATGAAATTAAACCCGTTATGTAGAGTCCCACAATTTTTTTATACAATTTAAGAATAAATTTTCTTTTTTCTTTTGTAGTGTAGTATGATTTATGTACCTCCTCTGAATAATAATAAAATCCGAACACATTCTATTTTTTCCAAGCTCTATTCGATGGTATTTCACTTATTGTCGTAGTGTTATTTATGCACCAAATATTATTGTATTTATTTAATTATCAATAAAAATAAGTGGAGAAAAATGTTACTCCATCTGTCTCATTTTATGTGACACTCTTTCCTTTTTAGTTCGTTCCAAAAAAAATATGACTTTACTAGAATTAGAATCAATTTACCTTTAAAATTCTTTTTTTCTCTTAATGAAATGATTTCTAACCGCACAAATATTTATAAATAATTTCAAACCACAAATTTCAAAAATATATATTTTTCTTAAATACGATACTAAATAAAATGAGACGGAAAGAGTATTCGGTATTCACAAATGGTTGACTAAAAGTCTTTATGGAGCATTGATAGAAAGTCGGCGTGGACAAGGAGTAAAGGCGCCTCCAGTATTTGGACCAAGTCTCTATTTGCAACCAAAATCTTCAAACTTGATTTAACAGTCACCTCCAATCTTTTCTTCTTCCAAGAAATCTCATTTACACTAAAATATTGCCACTATCCTATATCTTCCAAGAAACACATCAAATTTCAATTAACAGGATACCCTAATCGTTTTTAAATTTAATTTAGTAAGATTTTCACATCTTTTTATTGGTACATTTATACAAATCAGATTATCTTAAAAGATCACTTTCATTTAATTAACTGTTTTTAGTTTATTTTACCTAATATATCAACACATCTGCGGGAGGGCAAGTTGGATCTAAAAGGATAAAATGTACCCGAAATTTATCACTATCTTATAAAGATAGAGAAGTTATTTTCAAAATATCCTCAATTCAAATATTTTAGCTCCAAAAGCAAAAAAATATTAGATATAAACTAATAATTAGAATTGAAAGCAACAAAATAAATGACAGATCGCAAGTTTCAAAAGCACCCTTTTCTATTAAAAAACAATCCCTCCGTCCTTTTCTTTTTGGTTTACCTTTTCAAATTCCTTTTTTACTCTTATATCAAAATATGATTTTAGATCACAATAATGAAAAATCCTTTTTCTTTTTTAAATATCATGTCAAATCAAAAAATTAAAATGGAACGAAGGCGTCCTAATTTAAAAAGTTTGAAAAGAGAAATAAAGCAATAAGAAAAAGGAGCTCCAAGCAGGAGGGAGATTTTAGGATGTGAGTGGACAGGCAGACTAAATCTTTTTGATGTCCCATCAAATCTCCTAAACAGAAAAGGCAAAGTTTTCCAATTAAGTAAACTGTGGATTCTATTTGTTGAGATTCGCCTGAAAATCGCGGAATCCCAAGTAAATCACTTTGCATGTTCCGTACACCCAAAGTAAGCGCCTTTTACTTCTCCTTATCACTCTCTCAATTTATATGGCATAATTTAATTTTATGAAAAAAATTAAATATAATTATAAATTTTAAAACAATAATATTCCTTGTTATATAAACTATTTAAAATAAAAATATATCACAATTAAAGTAAAAAGAGATAAGGGAATAGTATTTTATAGTCTAGCTTCTGTTGTGAACAGATTGGACTGAACTGATTGACAATGCAAAGCGTACACATCAATCAACATTTATGTTACTGCTACTGTTACTTTTGTTACTGATATTCCACATAAATTGATAGTGAAAGTTCACACTTGAAAATAAATGTGTAAGGCCATTCATTTTTCATTGGGCATACTTAAAATCACAAGATTAAATAATACTTTAGTAAATTTTATATAACTTTAATTTAGTACTATAAAATTGAAAAGTTCTTTTTGTTCTCTTAGGGATCATTTGGTGTGAAGGATAACGTGGGATTAAATTATAGTATAACTCAATTTATTATTTAATTTGTAAATTTGAGATAACTTATCCCGGGATCAATAATTAGTACCAAAATAAGTTATCTATCCCCTTGGGTGATACAACAATTCCCGTATAACTTTTCACGGAATAAAGTAGTTAAATGACAAATATATTCTTTTAAACTTTTTTTATACGTCATTTTTAAAATTCATAAAGGGAGTGGCAATTTGAAGTGGCAATTGTTATAATTAAAAAATAACAAATTCATTAATAGTAGTTATTAACTTTTTAAATATGCAATCTAATAAATTACATAAATTATTTTAATACATAAAATTACTCATTGTTTTATAAGTAAAAATAACAAATTCATTAATAGTATTCATTAACTTTTTAAATATGCAACCTAATAAATTACATAAATTATTTTAATACATAAAATTACTCATTATTTTATAATCAAAAAAATAAATTCATTATAGTAGCCATTAACTTTTCAAATATGTAACCTAATAAATTACATAAATTATTTAATGCATAAAATTACTCGTTATATTATGCCATAAAATAATTTTGTTGTTGAGAATTCACAAAAATTATTCCTTTCTATCACCTTTTTTGTAAGTACTGTTAAAAATATGAACACCATATATCATTTATGAGTTCAATTAAGTAGATTAGAAACAATACTTACATCAACGATATATTCACGGTAGTTTTAACAGTGACGTCTAAAAAGGATAGAGTGTATGCAAATTTTATCCCTATCTCGTAAACATAAAGAATATGTTTCCGATAGACCTTAGGCTTAAATAAAGCCTATCAAATAACTTGAAAGGAAGGGATACAAATATGACAGCACTAACAAGAATAAAATAATTCAAAATAAAGAGTATTACACGACAAAGTAGAGAAAAAGTTGTAACAAAAATAAAATAATATACTAATCTGAATATAAAAAATATTAATGATAGGTAAAATGAAAATGCAAAAAATTACAAAAATAGTGTTAATAATACTGACCAAAAAAAGTTTCAAATATGCAATTTAGCATAGTAATTTTATGCATTAAAATAATTTATGTAATTTATTAGGTTGCATATTGAAAAGTTAATCGCTACTATTAATGAATTTGTTATTTTTTAATTATAAAATAATGAGTAATTATGCATTAAAATAATTTTTGTAATTTATTAGGTTGAATATTTAAAAAGTTAATGGCTACTATTAATGAATTTGTTATTTTTAATAATTTTGATGAGTATATAAATTTAAATGGATCACAACCATAGATTAATTTATGATACACATGACATGCATCTACAAAGCCATTGAATCTTACTTGACACTATGATACTTGACCGGATCCTTTCCCATTTATTTGAAGAGTTCAAAGTCCAAAAGTTTTTTTTTTTTTATAGAAAATGTCAAAACGGACAATCTGTTTGGAAAAAATAAAAAACAAACAAGTCGTTGATAATTTAACGACTTTCAAAAAAATAGAATTTTCATAAACAACCACCTAGTGAAACATAATAGGCTAAAATAACTACAATTTCTAAAATTATATTTTATAACTTTGATCATAAAATTTATTTTGTATAAATTGTGTATGTAAAAAGACTTTATACAAAAACATTAATAGTCCTAAATGTTGATTTGTTGTGGATCCGCTGCAATATAAGAAAATGGCTTCCTTAATTAATGGAAGATGAATTTAATCAAACTTCCTTACCTAATATGAATATTTATACCAAAAAAATATCATAGTTGTCTGGTGAATGCTAGGGCAAAAAGAAAAGTGCAATATTTTCAGCATCATTATGCGAAAAATCTGATGAGAAAAAAAAGTGATTTCATGTTGATAAGTTATTCATTTGAATTGACTCTATTATACAAATTATTAATCTTGTTCAATTCGGTGAATGTTATCATTTTGTTTTTTACAGATTTCTTGTCGTGATTTTTTTATTTTTTTTCTAATAATAAAGCTCGTGCTTTCTACGTTGATACATTATGTATTTATGATGTCATCCACAATTATATGATTGGTAAACAAAATTTCTTTTTTGAGTTTCTTTTTTTTTTTGGTAAATCGGCACATTAGGAATATGAACAGGTGATGTATATTGGATGAATGTATAAAGAAAAAAGTTAGTGATGTTTGTATAAATATTAGATCTTGTTACAACTAGGCTTTTTTGACGTGATTTATTTGTTTGCATATAAACTTAGATGTATAAATATTTTTATTTGTTCACATACACGTTTAGATTTATGGTTTGCTATTTTTAACAAAATGCTTTGATGTATAAGTATAATTATAATTATTAGTATAAGTGTAAGTATAGGTATAAGTATATGGATTGATGGGGATGACTGTAACTTTTTGAGTGGATATACAATTTTGGTAGTTGTGTATCTATAAAATTAAAATTTATGAGTACTCAAATATACATTATGATATATGCACAAAAATGCAAGTAATTGTTGTTAAATTCGCTGAAATAATTTGTATATATATAAGTATATGGATTAATGGTAAAGATTATAATTATTTGTGTGGATGTATAATTTTGTTAGTTGTATTTATATAAATAAAGAATTTTTTTAATTATTGGAATATACATTTCTGCTATATATAGTCTAATTGTATATAATCACTAGTAAAAAATAATTGTATACCAATCACAATTAAAATCAACAGTTGTATACATGCAAGGATATATGGAAAAATTATATATAATTCACAATTAAAACTAACATATTTATACAAAACACAAGAACAAACGGAAAAGTTATATATAATCACAATTCAAATGTATACAATCACAAGTTTAAAATGCCAAAAATAATTGTATACTAATCAGATTTAAACCAACAGTTTAAAAATCATTTAACATGAAAGATTGTATAAGAAAGGTAACAATTAAAATTTTTAAGAAAAAAAATAAAAAATCGCCAAAAATTAAAACCTGAAATTGAGGATACACTATTTTGGAGGGGAGTTTGATAAAGAATTTGAAATCAGTAACTCGTGGAGATAATAATTTCTTGAACGATTGTTGGAGATAAATTAGGGGATATTTATGAAAAAAGAATCTGATTTTTTGTATAGAATGAGAGAGAAAGTAATATTGGAAGATGAAGTGGTTTATACAAAAAGATCAGTGGGTCCCACAAAATCTTCTAAAAATATTTTTTAAACGTTAATTATGAAAGATAATAATATAAAACTCTAACTCAATTTTATTATTTAGTAGTAAATGTTTGCCCAGTTACATAATTTCTCCTTCAAAATATTATTATTATTATTATTTGTAATTTTTGGTCGTTTTGGACTGCATGACTAAGAGATCAAAGTTAGAGTCCAGCTACTCATCACTAAGAAGGCCCAAAGTTTATTAAGGGATGTGGGTTGCTTTTTTTATTGGGCCATTATGCTTTGGGTTCGTGTCTTTGTTAAGAACAATTGGGCCATGTATATGCAGATATTTTGCATAGAGCAAAGTGCAAACAACACGTCTGATTGGGACTATTTTTTCAGTTAACGAATAGTAAACTTTATTTGGTTTTATCATGACTAGGAAGTAAATTGAACATGCTATGATAGAAGTTTCAAACTCCAATACACAATCTTTTTCGTTTTAGTTAAGAGTATTATCATAAAAAATTAAAGACAAACAACACAAATTTCACTAGTTTACTGTCTTCTCGCGAGTTTTTAAAATTATCATTCGTCTCAAATTTCGACCTACAGATACATGTGATCAAAATTAAATGTAATTTATTCTAAATATATCGTATCTAAGTGAATTTGCATGTATCTTGGATACACTGATTCTCTTGCTCGTCTCTCTCCCTATGTATATGTAATTCCGAATGTATTTGATATTACATATATATGTATTCAATGTGATTCACATGTATTTGATATCCCTCCTTTGTCGTTGCCATGTCTCCTCTCTCACTCACTATTCTTCCTCTCTCGCTCGCTGCCATGTCTCCTTTCTCTCTCGCGCCTTTTTTCTTATGTATATGTATTTTAGAATATATCCGATAGCAAAATATATCACCTCTTTTCTTATGTATTTGTATTTTAGATATATATATCTGATAGCAAAATATATATATTTAGATGATCTGACTTAAACTCTGATATGAAATTAGTTATCTGATAGCAAAATACATATATTTAGGTGTATCTGACTTAAACTCTAATATGAAATTATTAATTAGTAAGACAAAATATTATCGTTTTAATTATTTTTTTAAAATTAATAAATATGATAGAAATATTTGTATAATTAGATATAATTATTAATTAGTAAGATAAAATATCACCATTTTATTTTTTTTTTAAAATTAATAAATAGGATAAAAATATTTGTATAATTAGATATTTTTAACAAAATAAAAAGGGTAAAGATATCTCGGAAGGCCCCGCTTATTTAGGCTTTCTAATTGTTTTTCCCCTTTATCTAGTTGTAAAAAAGTTGTCCTTGTCAATGGTTGAAACGTGGCAATCAACCATTAGTAGAAGGCAATGATAATGTCAGGCCCATCATCCAATCAACATCATCTCTTCCAAAAATAAAAATAATTTTTTTTTGGTTAAAACAAGATAAACTAGTTTATTGCTCCCATTATTGTACCTCCTCATTTCATCTGGATCTTCTGTAATCAAAAAGCTTCTTCTTCCATGGCTACTAATCGCTGGCTCAGGCCCGAGGTAAATTTTATCCTTGAACTTAATTAATTATCTATACTTGCTTTTCTCTGAGAAAATTAAAATGAATGATTGATCGATCGATGGAGTAGGTATATCCACTGTTTGCTGCCGTTGGAGTTGCAATTGGAATTTGTGGTCTTCAGTTGGTTCGGAATATGCGTATCAATCCTGAAGTCAGGTGCCATATATTATTTTCCCAAGCTTAATTTTGTTAGTCGTATGTTTTTACCTGGAAATTCCAGGCCCTTTTTTTTACTACCCGATCACTCCAGATAGGATAGGTGGCTGGATCTATTGCTCTATTTCCGGCCAACCCGGCGGAGTCAAGATTTTTGTGAAGTGAGCAAAAAAATTGAGCAAAACGAGTCGGGAAGAAAAGAGTTAACCTTAATCCGCTAAATTTAACTCATCTTGTCATGTCGCATGCCCTCCTGTGCCAACTAGGGTTCATGGTCAATAGGAGCTTACTTAGTAAAACTAGAAGTTGTGATTTTACTCAAATAGGAGTATTTGTTATTGTCTGACTTTTTGGAGCCACGGAAGTAGCCATTAATGCTGGTATTAGGGTATCACTTTTGTCTACCTTACATTCCCTGGGATGCGGTATGCTTTGTGCTCCAGACAACCCTTGTAGAATCTGTTATTCTTAATAATCATCTCAACATCCAGTTTTTGCTATTAAGTTCGTCACTCCAAGATAGATGATCTCTGTTAAATCACCCAGAGGCTTATGGAGGCAACAAGTTCCCCTTCCCCCATTATAACAGTCAAAAGAACCAAGCAAATAAAAGGCAAGAAGAAGATTGTACTCCCTCCCCCTTCATGTCATTTCAGAATACTACAAAATTGTGTTTGAGTAGTACTCTAGTATTGAACATTCATATATTTCCTATTGGACAACAACTTACTCTCCTTTTCTTTTCGTTCAATAAACATGGGACAGGGTGAACAAGGAGAAAAGAGCTGCTGGCATCCTGGAGAACTTTGAAGAGGGAGAAAAATATGCTGAACATGCTATCAGAAAATTTGCTCGTAATAGGCCACCAGAAATTTTCCCCAACCTTAATAGGTTCTTCAGTGACCCTCAAAAGAATTAATCACCATGCACCTGTAACTCGGTTAGAATAAAGTTACAAAACTTCACCCTTGTCATGGTGATTTGTAATGTAATGTGACCGTGACACTAATCTGTTGTGCTGGATGAATTGCAGTATCGATGTGTGTCCAAAATATTGAGACTTATATGTCATATGTTCAAATGTTTTTCTGAATGAAACTCAAGGTGCTACTATAAACAAACAGATACCAACAATTTTGGAAAATGCAGCCAACTCTGCAGTCCTTGAAATAATCTGGAAAATAGAACCATATGTAATATGAGTAACTGAGATACATTACTATATCTTCATTCTTTTGATCCTAAGCTCTTTCCCTGGTATTCCAAACAAGGGAAATATCTCATACCACAGAGATGTTTCTTTGATCACGAAATCAACAATATAACAAGATACATTTAATGAGGGTGCCAACTGCCCACTGCTTAGATTCTCAACTTTTTGGCTGTTCCACTGAAATGTCCAAGCTTCTTAGTTGTTTGTTCAGTTGGTGACTCCGAATTCATACACAGGTTTGTGAAGGAGAAAGAAACTTATCAGGGTGGAAGATGCTCAACATCCATTTCATATCTTATTCCTCTAAGTAGACTCTTTGCTGTTTCCTTCTCCTGCATTAATGACGAACAAAGTGAGGGAAGCTGCTCTAAGTGTTGTTTTCTAGAATGATTTAAGAGAACAAATTTTAAGTTATCATTGAGAAATTGTCTTTTTAAGTGCTTAATAAGAGGAGGTAAAACTTACTGGGCCAGAATAATCTAGAAGACGGGTGCAATAAACCTCTGCATCTTCAAATCTCTTTTGAGCTTTATAATATCTTGCAAGAAACATTAAAGCTTCAACTAGGTTAGGACCTTCCCGTTCTTCAGCTTCCATAATCTCCAAATCTTTCTTGTAGTAAAATGCTGCCTCTTCGGACCGACCAAGTTCAGCATGCAGTTTTGCTAGCTGGTGAAGTGCAATTGCTTCTCTGTCATTACAATTTGCAGCCCTTCTGTAACATTTGATTGCCTCCTCAAGCATATGAAGCTGTTCTGTTTCATAACACTGGGCCATTGCAATCCATAATCGAGAATCACTTGGCTGCAAGAACACAGACTTTTTAAAATAATGAAGAGCATAAAATGGCATCCCCATCATTTCATATGCTTGTCCTAGTCCATACCAGGCTCGATAATCACATGGATTTATGTCCACAGCCCGTCTATAGGCATCAACTGCAGCTGGAGTGTTTTTCATCTCCACGTACTCGTGACCCATAAGTGTCCAAGCTGATAAATAATTTTTATTCAATTTAAGAGCCCTTCGAAAATACATTACAGATTTCTCATGCTGCCCCTTTAAACTGTAATAATTCCCAATAATGCAACAAGACTCTGGCCTGTATTTATCCGTCAAAAATACCCTATGTGCAAGATAACTTAAGGCTGAAAAACATTCCTTTGCATATAGCACGTTGGAATACATATCCATGTCTTCAATCCTGTAAGGATCATTTCTTAGAAGTTCTTCAAATATGACTTCTACTTGTTCAAATTCTCTAAGACTGTATTGAGCTTTAGCAATCTGGGCCTGGATATAATTGCTAAAACTGAAAGTCCCTTGCAAATTTTCATATTTCACCAATGACTCAGTGTGCATACGAAGCTCTTGGTAGGCATTGGCTAGAAAAAAGTCTTTCATCCAGTGGTTATTAAGGTTTAAACTGTTTAATGTCTCAGCTGTGGTGCACAATGACTGCAGCTCAGACCAAGCACTCCAGTTCCACGGGTAGCTATTTACTGACTCAACAAGAACTGTCCTAGCAAGATTGTCACTGCCTTTCTGCTTAAGAACAAGACCATACAAGTAAAGGCCAAAGGAATCAATGCTTCCATTTTTTCGAAGTGCAGACAACTCCCGCTCAATAGAAACCAGTTCGTGGTTCACAACATCGCTCTTGCCTAAGGGTCCCTCAAGTTCTATCATCTCTTCTTCTTTTCTCTTTTCACCGGCCTTAAGAAGCAATAAAGAAGCAGGTGTAAGTATCTATCACCAATCTTATTAGGCATAATTTAATATTAACATATGACATAAAGCTAGATGACTTTATATTTGTTTTATGGAAGTACATCTAAGTTTATTTATTTGAGAACAAAAAGGAACTAAAATTTCTGATATATTATTCTTTTCCAGTGATATTTTAGAGAGCATAACAAAATCAGGAAGGTGCTAATCAGCTAAGCTACAAACTGAGAACCAAAAAGAAAAAAGATCTGATGCATGTACCACTTAATTCTCCACTAATGCAGACAACAAGAACCAATCATGGCTCTCCTTTTGCTCGTTGCATGTGACTAAGTTTGGTTAGAGTTGGAGTTCAAGGAGAAATGCCTAAGTTAATTTATGATCTGAATCAGTTAAAGGGTGTCATAAAATTGCTCCCCTTTGCTTTGAGTCCTATGACACGGTTTGGTCAGTCGGAAATTCATTCAGATGTTAGTTGATTAAAAGAATACTTTACACTAATTGCATTGCTGAATGGTACACTATGAGTTCAGTCATTTCCTTCTCAAAAATAAAAAAGAGAAGGCCAAATCATTCACAAAACAAACAAAATGTAGACAAGAAAATGTCATGGAAGGAGTGACAAACTAATGTAACCAAAAAAATGAACTCAATGTATCTACACTATCCTGATACGTGTTCTCTTCTTTTGGTTGATGATTCATTTCTACACTTTTCTTGTTCATTGAAAACCCCACTAATTTAGCAACCTGAGAATCTCAAAGGAGAGCAATATGGTCCATGCCAAAATAGTTTAAGTGAATGATAAGTCTAACAAAGCAATAGGGAAAACGGTTCCAAAGATGGGACTGACTGAAGTAGAAGGAAAAAACCACACCACCCACAAAGGAAAGGCGGGGGGAAGAAGAAGAGGAAAGCTCCAGCACCTCAAGTTCATCCTTGAACATAAGCCAAAGGAATAAGACAAGGAGAAAAGGAAAAGTCATATGTAAACCAGGAAAACATACAACAATATAATGCCTGAAAGCTTAACAGTCATTTTTTGGCGAAACAGCACTGAAAAGGGTGAAGGTTAAGTGTAAGAACAATCTAATTACTAATAATCCTCTAAATACTGAATTCATTTGGGGTGTTCCCAACTGGAAACATGCTACATCATCACCTGAGCTTAGTGTTGAATAATCCAGGGACATCGCGAACACAGTGTGACAGCGTATAAGCAAAAGTTTCCACACCATGAGTGCATGTGGTTAATTTAGTCCACCACATCAACAAATGGAAGTGATGCTAGATATAAAAGAATTCCGATATCTCATTTGACAAATATATAAAGAAGCTACCCTGAGAGATTCAAGTAGGTAGTTGTAGTATAAAGGTGTTGACGAGAAACTCTACAATTTATAAGCACCTTAAAGAGAAGAGAGTTGTATAAAGATTAGTAAAAAGAGGTTACAGATTAAGGTATTGTGGGTTATATAAAGATTAGGATTGTGGAGAAGATTATAGTAGAATCATGATGCAACAATAAAGTTGTAGAAGTAAAGAGAAATGCTATCAGATTATTATGCTAAGTTTAGCACACAGACAGGAGAGAATCAATAACAAGAGTGTTTATCCTTCATAAATACGACTTGATGAAGAAACCAAAACCAAATTATGGAAAGATATGAATACCATGATCCAACAGATCCCAAAAGACCAAACATCTTTACAGGAAAGATCTTAACAACATGTGGATGGAAATCTGCACTTTTTTCTTTGATATTTGGATCTTCATTGCATTAGCTTAAGGGAAGCTTAAACACTTCATTAGCTATCTAGCAACCTAGTTCCCAAGCATGTGGCCCAGTGGTCAATAAAGTGGAGGAGAACTATGAGGCCTTGAGTTCAAATTCCAAAGGAGATTAAAAGGAAAAAAAACTACGTATTTATTCCCATCAATTTAAGTCTTGGTGGGTAGAGTTGCCCGATACCTATGTTGGTGGAAGCTAACGGATACCTAGTGGTCAAGGTACGCACAAGTTGACCCGGACATCACGTTATTAAAAAAGACTATCTAGCAACCGACTTGTACACTTGTTCAATTAGGCAAAGAAAAAAAGCATATAACTTCAGTCAAAGTTACGCGCCTTACATTAAAGATGTAAAAAGAATCTGGTCTTTTAGAGAGCATAATAACAGCATTAATGATTGATTAGAGGATTAATAACTTGTATTGGCATGCTTTTCACAATATATTTAAAGAGAGAAATCTCTTTTAGTTGTTATTAACAGTAGAAATCACTTCAATGCAAGCGCGCATGAGTGAGCTATGGCACAGAGATTGTTACTTAGTATTAAATGGAAAAAATTACTAAGCAGAGAAATCTCATCTCAAGTGTTGACTTCCCATGCGAGAAAGCTCAACCACAATAACTATTAGACGAAAGTTCTTACATTTTTACAGTTCTAAGAAAATTATTTCCCGTTCTTGTTATATAAAATTAAAAAATCAACTGGAAGGTCCAACACATCTTGACGTACATGCAAATTGACATCTTTAACTGCTGATACGCAAGGAAGATCAATTCAGAATAGAAAACGACAGTTACATAAAGAATAAAGCTACCTTGAAGAAGACAACAAGACCAAAAGGCACAATCATTGTCAGAATCCTAAAGGGAAACATGTTAGTATCTTGTTATCTCTGCACAACTTCATTCTAACCCTTAAACTTAATCAATGAAAACTGTGACCAATTCCTGGCTATTTACAGACATGATAGAGCAAAACAAAGAAAAACTAATAATGAAATATGATGATGACAGAAACCATTTCCCTTAAGCTTTGCATATTGAATCTATCTTGGGTGAAAAGTTGATTTCTTAACCTGTCCTTCGGGGTGACCCAGTGGGTTGGGCTTGGGACTTACGTGTTGAAGGTCTCAAATTTGAAAATTCTTGCCTGCGAAATCAAGGCATTTGCCCTCTAGGTCGAGCTCGTCGCACTGGACTTGCCTCCTCTCATGTATGGTTTGCGAGCTATTGCATAGTAGCGGGGGTTCTACCCAGTGCACACCCAAGGGTAGCGGCTACGGGTTTCCTTGTTATAAAAAAAAAAAAATTTCTTAACCTACCCTTTTAAGTAACAAAACATAGGAGACTTAGCTGCATCTTCAAGAGCAGAATACCTAGAGATATCGGATAAGGCAAAAAAGGCATAAGATTTCTCCTTTTCATGAAAATGATGTTCTCTTGTTTGCTATGTCATTTAATAATAGGGAACGTGATTGAGCTTTTAGCGCCTTTGATTATGTATGAATCTTTAAGTGTTGAAAGACGCAATTGAGATACCATAGATGGATCACACCATCTCCTCATGCAGGTGGTCTGAATTACTTGAGATGTATTATCTAAATGGTGACTACTTAAACAGATTTTGATAAAATCAACTGCCAATGGCATAGTATTGTTATATTCATTGATGCCAATGCTTGACTTAAAACCAGCTAGAAGTTTCCCTTTGCTAATAATTCATCTACACGTCATATATTTGTCCAGTCCTGGCCATAGGAACATGTATTGATAGCTAATGGCTTAATGCTCCAGATGTTATACTAATTCAGATTCACAAAATGATAAAGGCCATTGCTTTCGGTCTAGTAACATTGATACACCCCCAAATGACATTACTAATTAATGTGCTTCATCAACGCGTTAACAGCAAATCAAACACCAGGTTAATGCTTTCACTCAAAAACGATAAGCATAAAAGAGGAGGAAATGAAAATCAAGTACAAAAAGAAACATTGGTAAAGGGGATGATAAGGACAAACCAAGAAAAGGGCATAACAGCGCAAAAACACAGCTTTCTTGCCGGTCTGATCACGGAGCACATGGGTCGCCCGCCGGTACTCCCGACAATCGAAGTAGGACTTAGCGAGCAGGTAAAAATCGCTGTCAACGGCTTCGTTGTCATCCTCCAATACAGGCGGCGTGGCCACATGGGATACTCCGGCAGCAGGGGTGGAAGTGAAAGTAGCTTCCGTGGCTGTGCGGAACCGTCGACGGATGCTGGAGCTTCCACGCTGGAATCTTGTATGAGATGGGGTGTACTTTGCTGGGTCTTGCTCAATTCCCACTAACTGCTCTGCCGCCCTGTGCCCAATGGGAAATCCCAATTAAGAATTTTAAAAAGGGGGAAATTTTTAGGGTTTATATCGGAGAAAGAAGATATACCATTTGGAGGCGGAGTAGAGACAGCGGTCACTGAGCTGACGAACGGCAGCTCGGAGCTCGTTTCTGCAGTTTTCTTTAACACCCATTCGACGGATCTGTGAAGTAGTAAAATTTTTACATACAAACTACTATTCAACTGACAGCGAACTCGGAAAAATTAGAACACAGATAGGGGTAAAAATGGAGGAATTAAGGGTCGCCGCCGGAGAGGAGGTGGAAGATGACCGCGCGGGTTCGCTGCTTATTCAAATTTTTGTACTTGTAGCTACTGCTGCGCTGGATGAAATAGGATTTTGTACTCCATTTTTGATTGCATCAAAATATATTTCAAAGTTTTGTATATAACTGAAGAAATAAATAAAACATGTCCGTCTTTTATAAATGCTAAATTCGGTCTTAGAGACCCAAATAAGTTAGGCTTAATAGTGACTAAAAATCACAAATTTCATTAGGGATGTTTGATGTTTAATTCAATGTTGAATGTATTGATCGTCAATTTTTGCTATGTGTAATGATGTCATTGTTAAAATATAGTTGAAGCGATGATGAATATATTGGTGGCCAATTTTTGGAACGTATAATTATGTCACAGTTAAAATACAGTCGAAAGCTTGTCCTATTAAGAAATCTCTAAAACTATGCTTATTTTTAACTCTAGAAATATTTTGTCGATTACTATGTCCTTTCTTGTCTCTGGGTGCCTAAATATCAACCATAAATCTTTTTGTTCTTTTAAATTTGCCATAATATTTCATTTAAATTTTTGGATGAAATAATATTTCAATTGAGTAAATAAACTCCTTAAAACATGTTCTAATTAAACACTTATCATTCAAATTTTGGAGAAAAACTTAAAAACATTTTTATTCCTTCATTAAGTACTCTTTTGTTTCATTTTACTTAACACAATATCAAAAATAAATATTTCATTTTACTCGTTAAATTTAAAAATCAAGAGAATCTTGTCATTAACTTTCAATACATATTACGCTATTATATATTAAATGATTCCATGAAGGTTAGTAGTTAAATTTAAAATTTCCAAATATAATTAATAAAATTAATTTAGTAAAATAAACTATTAATAAATATTTTCTCAAGGGGGTGTGAAGTTAACATGCCCAATTAAAATGAAACAGAAGAGTTAACTAATATGCTTTAGTTATACGCACCAATCTCAAATAAAAATGATTGAGTTTTGAATCGAGAGTGAATTTATCGCAAAATTATGGAGCACATGAACACGTGGTCTCTTCATGAAATTATGTATTTTATGTGTATATTTTTTTAAAATTGGTATAATCTTATATCCTCTTGCTAAAAAAAACTAACGGATTGTTCGGTAGCCAGTTAGAGTTATGCAAGTATTAATAATGTAAAAAATAGTTACGGGTGATTCCACATATTATTTCATGTAGGTATTGGTGCATATGAGTTCTTGTGTTATTTTATGTGGGTATTAATTATGTATGGATTATATATATATATATATATATTAATTATTTCACCTTACATAAAATAATACATAGATTATCTTAGAATTTATACATGTATTGATTTTGTGAATTTTTAAATTGTCAATTAAACATTGTATCAACTCTAGAATATGAGTGAATCACCAAAAAAGGAAATAAATTGAGAATTAATCTCTAGTCCTCGAGATCAATAAACTCAGCATTTAATGAAATAGACCTTTAGAGAAACTGATAGAGTAGTTGTCATGTGATTAGAAGATCGTGAGTTTAAGCCTTGAAAATAACTTTTGACAGAAATACAAAATAAAATTGCACACAATAAATCCATGTAGTAGATTTTTTTTCTTCGAATTTTGTGTATAACGAAAATTTATTACATCAAACTTTGCCCTTTTTGACTCGTAACCTAGAAATCTCAGATTTGCTTATGGTTATGACTTATTAAACCAAATTCATATATTTTAGAAGTATTTGAAAATGTTATAATCATCTAAATAATTAGAAATCTATACTTTGTTTTTTTAAAAATAAACTTACAAGGCTGTAAAATACAAATCACTAGCGAACACTTTGTAAGGTTGGTCTTTAGCGCCACAGTCCGCAGAACGGTGAAATGTTGAATTTGCACCGAACCCTCATAGCACCGCTAAATGCCATTTCTCTCAATCTCCGCCACTTCGCCACTCTTCCGCCACCACTGCCTCCGTCACGGCTACCACCGGACCCCGCCGCAATCTCCAACCTCATACTTCAATCCAGCCCAGAATCATTATCGGATACCCTTCACACCCTCACGCAATGGACACCAGACCTCGTCGAAGCTATACTCAAGCGTCTATGGAACCACGGCCCGAAAGCCCTCCAATTTTTCAACCTCCTCGATCACCACTGTTCATATACTCACTCTGCCACAGCCTTCGACCACGCTATTGACATCGCGGCTCGGATGCGCGATTACAAGACCCTGTGGAAACTCGTGACCCGAATGCAATCTCGGCGTCTCGGCCCGAACCCGAAGACATTCGCTATCATCACTGAGAGGTACGTCTCCGCTGGGAAAGCTGATAAAGCTGTGAATGTTTTCCTGTCTATGCATAAACACGGTTGCCCTCAGGATTTGAATTCTTTCAATGCATTTCTCGACGTGCTTTGCAAATCAAAACGGGCTGAGATGGCTCTTAAGTTGTTCAAGATGTTTAGGAGCAGGTTTAAAGCTGATACAATTAGTTATAATACACTTGCGAATGGGTTTTGTTTAATTAAGCGGACACCAAAAGCACAAGAAATTTTGAAAGAAATGGTGGAGAGAGGTCTGAATCCGACCATAACCACATATAATATAATGCTTAATGGGTTCTTTAGAGCAGGACAGATTAAGGAAGCTTGGGAATTCTTTTTGCAGATGAAGAAGAGGAAATGTGATATTGATGTTGTGACATACACTACTATGGTTCACGGGTTTGGTGTAGCAGGTGAGGTTGAGAAGGCTCAGAAGTTGTTCAATGAGATGATAGGGACTGGTATACTTCCTTCTGTTGCAACTTATAATGCTCTGATACAAGTTATGTGTAAGAAAAATAGTGTGGAAAATGCTATTTTTGTGTTCGGTGAGATGTTGAGGAAAGGTTATTTGCCGAATGCCACAACTTATAATGCCGTTATCAGGGGATTGTGCCATGTCAGAAAAATGGACAATGCCATGGAGTATATGGATAAGATGAAAGAGGATGGGTGTGAACCAAATGTTCAGACTTATAATGTAGTCATCCGATACTATTGTGATGAAGGGGAAATTGAGAAGGGCCTGGGGGTGTTTGAGAGGATGAGTACCGGGGATTGTTTACCTAATTTGGATACATACAATATCTTGGTAAGTGCAATGTTTGTGAGGAAAAAATCAGATGATTTGTTAGTGGCTGGGAAATTATTGACAGAGATGGTCGACAGGGGATTTCTTCCTCGAAAATTTACCTTCAATCGGGTCCTAAATGGTCTTTTGCTCACTGGTAATCAAGATTTTGCAAGGGAGATTTTGAGGTTGGTAAGCAAATCTGGTCGTCTTCCCTACCATTTTAAATTGTGAGCTCAACAGCGTAGATATGACACCAAACTGATGCCCTTTTGAAGCCTAATGAAACAGTAAAGCTCGAAATCTGAGATGGGTTTGTCACTTGCCGCGAAATTCAATTTTGCAGTGTGGTAAGATGTGGATAAGCATGATGAACGTTAAGAGTTTGAGATGAAAATGACTTAAAAAACATGTCATTATCTCTATACAGCAGCTCATGAGCATGTCTGTCACTTCTCGTGAATTTCAATCTTGCAGTGTGGTAAGATGTAGATAAGTATGATGAATGTGAAGAATTTGAGATAAATGACTTGAAAAGCACGCAATGATCTTTATAGGATAGCTCATGAGCAAAGAGACTTGGCTTTTAAAAGGAACTGTGTTGTTTAGCAGGGTGCTCTGACTGTGGCTCATGACTTGAAGGAGGTGCATCTGAAAGTGTTTCCATCCTCTCTTCTACTGGATAATTCTGTACTTCTTTGTTGGTGATAGTCCACAGAGAAAGGACATTGACATCTAGTTAAAACACATCTCTGTATACAGGTACTTCTTTCCCTCCTTTATTCTTGATAAAGGAAAAATGGAGGTTAGAAAATAAAGTGGGGTTGTAAATTTACTGAATCACACCAAGTCTAATACCCTAAGCAACTCCGCCCCAAATCTTTTTGAACCTTTGCTGTTTAAGTTTAAGAATATGAGTTCGTAATTTCTAAGTTGTTGAATGACTTTGATGATGTTGTTCTTCCCCCCAAAAAGGGGGAAACTGTTCAATAAGCAATTTGTTTCTGTGTCAAGTTTTATATGTGCTTTCTTCAACTACTTGATCCCGAAGAAATTAATTGCTGAACATGCTGACATTCAAAAATAGAATTTCTTGTGTTCTTCTTATTGATCATTAACTATCTTGCATCAATTCAAGTCTATAACTTTGCCGATACAATTTGAAATTCATTTGTTGGTTCATCTATTTGGAATGGCCATTTCTTTCTTATTTTCTTTAAGGTGTTGGATAAGCCAATTCTCTGTCTTACCTATGGCCTGTATTGGTGCGGAGAGCTGCCTTTTAGTTTCAGTTTGTATTGAAGTACACAATTTATGCATCAGTGGATTGCTGTGTTTGGATCAGAGACAGACAGTTTCCTTTTCCCGTATCATTACTTTAAACAACTAAATATATCTAGCTGTAGGATATATAGTGACTCATTAGAACGTTTGAATTGCCGATCTTTGGCTTTTTTGTGAAATACGGAGTGCACTTGAAGCACCTGATGATTATGCAATGTGTGTAGGAAAGATGAGATCTATTTTTCCATCCAACCTCAACTAAGGCTTCAGGCTTCAGCATCATTATAAAAGACTTGAAAAGGTACATGATTAAATACTCGAAGCCAACAGGTGCTCCTAATATAATACCTCCCCTGCATCTACTAACTACTACAGTGCGTATAAACATGATATAAGAGAATTCATGCATATTAATAGATTTTTAATTCAGTTCTATTTGGAGTAGTTCTCTAATTTTGATACCTTTGGGACTTATTTTTCAATTTTCTTTTAGCTGATAGTTTCAATTCATGGATGCTAGTCAAGCAAAATCAATTGACCTAAAAAGACAACTCACCACTTTGCATAAAGCATACTCTATATCTATTGATCAATATCTGAAGGATGCAAACTAAATAGTTGATTCCTTAGTAGCTATTAATTCTCTTGTTTCAAATTAAGACTTTATTGATCATGTATTACTTGGCCTAGGAAAGGATTATGACACATTAGTTGGCATTATCACTCATTTTCCTGGCCAATTGATGCTTGAGGATCTTCGTTCAAGTTGTTACTACATGAACAACGTTTGCAAGAGGTCCTAATCTACCATCTCTTCCACAAGCTTGTGTTGTTCAGAATATCCATTCAAATTCTTCAAGTACAACTCCTTCATATCAAGGGGGTCGCAGCAGGGGTCGTACCAATTCTCTTAAAGGTCGAGGTCGTGGTTCATCTAGAAAGTTTAAAAAATATCAAGGATCTCCGCTAAATAACTTTCCTTGCAACGGCTCTATTGGACAACTCACATCAGGTCTTGATTGTGCTTCTCATGTTTCTCATGGCTCACAGTCCGCCACTACAAATTCTCCATCCTCTGGAGTTTTAGGTTCCCATCCCTCGACTCTAATTTGTCAAATCTGTTGTTTTATTGGCTACCAAGCATTGCAATGCTCAAATTGTTTCAATCATGCTTTTGTTGCTAATGATCTTTGTCTTTTGTGACTATGTTGGTTGATGAAACAAATGATGCTCCCTGGTACCTTGACTCGGCTACCTCTGCTCACATGACCCCATCTGAAGGTAATTTTCTACATACATCCGCTTACAATGGTTGCGATCGTGTTTTAGTTGGCAATGAAGCTTTGCTTGATATTAATAAAATTGGATACTGTTGGATACCTACAACATCTCGTCCTTTACATTTGCGCTCCACCTTTTATGTACCTAATCTTAGTCATAATTTAATCTATGTTAAAAGGTTATGTGCTGATAATAATTGTTTTGTAAAATTTGACTGTTCTTCTGTCTCTGTTAAGGACAAAGTCACGGGCCAACCTCTCCTCCAAGCTTTCAGTAAAGGTGATGTTTATCCAGTGTCCTCTTCATTTGCGCATTCCTTTCCTCGTGTCCAGGAGACATATAGCATCGTCGACTGGGCCATTGTGGTGCTCATATCCTAGATAGTCTTAGGAAGAATAATTTAATTAATTTGTTCAATTTTTTTAGCAATAGTTGTGTCTCTTGTCGTCTTGGAAAATCTCAATGTATATCTTTTAATTTAGTTGATCACTACAGTTCTTTGCCTTTAGAAATTATTCCCTTTTATGTCTAGCGATCACCTGTATTATCTAATTTAGGCTTTCAATATTATGTCATATTTGTGGATGATTTTTCTCGTTTTACATGGCTCTATCCTATGAAAAATAAGTCTGAGGGCTTCACACACCTCTGTGCTTCTTATCAAAAATTGATTGAAAATCTTTTTAACAGTAAAATCAAAACATTTCAAAGTGATGGGGGCGGAAAATTTGATAATAAATTCATGTTTTTGCACTTTTCTAACTCGGGCATTTCCTTTTGCAAATTCTGTCGAGATACTTTCCAACAGAATGTGGTAGCTGAATGGAAACACAAGCACATAATTGAACTCATGCGGACTATTCTCACCGAGTCAAAACTTCCTTCTCAATTTTGGGTTGATGCTGCTGTTTACACTATTAACAGGCTACCCACTCCTATTTTTAATGCAACTTCTTCCTCTGAAGAAGTTTTTGGGGAACCTCCAGATAATAAAGTATTTGGATGTGAGTGTTTTTTGAATATGTCTGCTTCTCATAAGCTTGCCTCATGTTCTATACAATGTGTGTGTGTTTAGGATATGCATCTAATTATAAAGAATAACGTCGTCTAAATCCTAAAGCTGGTTGCGTTTATATTAGTACTCTTTCATGAATTAACATTTCCATATTTGGAGCTTTTACTCCAACTGTTGCGTCTATCTCTCCTCCTGCTTCCTTCAACCCGGTTGTTGTCATACCACCTTCAAATTTTATCCCTACTATCACATCTTCAACTCCCACAACTTTTTCCTCTCTGATTCCTCATATCCTTTCAGTCCACTAGTGCTGCTCATATTTCATTGCCTCACCTAGTGCGTTTCCTTTAAATATCGATCTGGCCTCAACTTCCTTTCTTCCCAATCATCCAATGCAAACTCGATTAAAATCTGGAATCACTATAAGCCTCATCAATTACTTTCCTTAAATATGACTCATGAAAGTGAGTCATCTCATTTCTCTCATGCTGTCAAAACTTCAAAATGGCAGCAAGCAATGACAGATGAATTCAATGTACTTTTAGAAAATAAAACTTGGCTGCTTGTTCCTTATAGCAATAACATAAACTTGGTTGGTTATAAATTGGTGTATCGTATTAAATATAACTCAGATGAATTTGTTGAGCGTTATAAAGCCCGCCTTATAGCACAAGGTTTTCACCAACAATCGGGTATTGATTATCATGAGACTTTCAGTCCTGTTGTTCCGTCAACTACAATACGTATTGTTCTATCTCTTGTTGTGTCTTTTGCTTGGCTAATTCTTCTACTTGATGTTAAAAATACTTTTCTTCATGGTGTTCTTAATGAGGATGTCTTCATGAAACAACCTCCTAGTTTTACTCATCGAGATTATCCACATTATGTTTGCAAGTCAACTAAAGCTTTATGGTCTAAAGCAAGCACGTGGTAGCAAAAAAATGGCAGCGTGGAGAGTGAGATTTGAACACCCACCTTAAATCATTGAATCAATTAAACTGTTTCTCTAATGGGTGTTCTATGTTAAATTTATACAATTTTTTCTTAATTTCTACATAAATATATAATGTTTGATACTACGTTAATGAGTGCTCGAGCACCCGACGGACTCCATGTAGGTCCGCCCTTGCAAAATAGGAACAAGAACAATAAAACAATGTGATAATCTACAATAATATGACTAATACAATGCTCGAAAAAGCAAGAACTACAATCTCTCGGACTTCTATAGTCATTTCCCTATTACACTTTTTCAAGACATTATATTTATTACCCCTATCATTAACTACATCTTAATTCCTGTGTCAAGTCAATAGGAGACACATAAAAATTGATGGAGGGAGTAATATTATCTATATTATTTATTATTTTTTGAAACGTGTGCTAGGTCAACAACGGACAACTATTATTGGACAAAAATAATATTTATACAATGAGGTAGCGTTATTGCTTTACTTATAATTTGAAGAGCTTTTCTCGATTGTGGTTGAAACTCATTTTAGAAATGTCGTTATTTGGAAACTTTATCTTCCAAATAAATTATAGGGTAATACATGCAACAATAACTACAACATATTCAATGAAATCTTACTAGTGAAGTTTGGAAGGATGAAGCGTACACAAACTTTATCACTATTTTATAGATGTAGAGAGCTATTTTCAGAAGAAAAAAAAACATCTGCTCAATTCCAGCAAATCCCAATACAATGAAGAAGAAAATATCATAACAAACGTAACAAGTAACAATAGAAGAAGTGAAAGCTTACAAAAAAAGAACCGGAACAATAAGATAGTGCGATAATTGAAATACAATAAATAACAAACGAAGATAAATATCAAAAGCAAGAACTATAACAATACGACTAATACAATGATAAACATCAACAAGTCTAAGCCCTCGAAAAGCAAGACAACACTCTATTGCCTCTAACCTTCTATCTTGAGTAGTATGCATCCTCCGCATCAACCTATTTGTGATCATGTTCTCAATAATATGAAGTTATATCACGTCCTGTCTAATCACCTCTCTCAATACTTTTTCAACCTCTCTTTACCTCTCATCACACATACCATAGCCAATCTCTCGCACATTCTTATTGGTGTGACTGCGCATTTCATCATCTTATCCATCACGAAGGCCACTCTCCCTTATTCAAAATATCCTCATGATCTCCAATGTCATTGTTTCTGGTATACCTACACATCCACCTTAATATCCTTCTTTCCGTGACGTACATTTTTTGAACGTGGAAATACACATAAACTTGTAAATTTGGTAAATTTTTAAAAACCAAATATGAATAAATCTTAAAGAAGATTTTTAAATATTTTTCTCAATAGCAACGACTACTTCAATATGGATAAGAAAGAGAGAATTTTTTAAATGATCCCTAAGGTAACTCTTTTAAATTATTACTCAAAACAACGCCAAAAAAGCAAATCTAATCACGTGATTACGCATGTGTCATAATCAGATTCTCCATTTCTCATGTTCCCATCTAATTTCCAAATATAACCTCCAGTAAACGCACGGACAACAGAAGCAATAGCGAGGTTAAAACCGTCAATTCAGTAAGCATAGGGCGCGGCCATCTAGAGAAGAAAACGCGAATTCCCGCTGTAGAATCTGAAATTCAAACTTTCAAAAACCCTCCAATGGCTTATTTTCGCCCCGCCAAAGTCAACAAAACCTTTCTTAACGGCTTCTTCTTCTTCTCCATATAACACAAATCTCTTCTTTCTTCCTGCAGAGCTTGGTTATAAAAGCACGCCATTGAATTTGTTTCATTGAAGAAGAAAAATCCAGTATGGCATTAGCTTTGGATCCTTCGAAAGAATCTAAATCTACGTACTGTCGAAAACAGAAGTCTCTCGGTCTCCTATGTTCTAAGTGTGTATTTTCCTCTGCATTTTATGCATTTGATGTTTTGATAATTGATTTTGAATATGAATCTGGAGTTTTGCTGATTCTTTTTCGTGTTTTCCTGAATTGGGTTCAGTTTCTTGAGCTTGTACAATCGGGAAGGCGTGGAAACTATTGGGCTTGATGATGCTGCTCGGAGATTGGGTACTCAGATAATCCTTAGTTGCTTTTTGGGGTTATGATTTGGCTTGATATTTACGGGTCTGTTTCGGGTTCTATATAGGGGTTGAAAGACGGCGGATCTATGATATTGTGAATGTACTGGAAAGCATTGGTGTAAGATCTATTAATTGGAACTTGAAACAATTTTCGATTGTTGAATTAAAAGATTCTACACAATTTTCGATTGTTGAATTAAAAGATTCTACTTTTCTTTTTAAATCTTATAGTTCTTCATTTTTCCTTTTATGTCAATTTAGGTTCTTGCAAGGAAGGCTAAGAATAGGTATTCATGGAAGGGGTTCGGGGCAATTCCGAGGACTTTGGAACAGTTGAAGGTAAACATGCTAGTTTAAACTTCTATCTTCACTGCAATTCCATTTTCTTTGACTTGCCTAATTGTTTTTGTTTTCATATCAATTGATCATTGGATAGATAGAGGGTCTAAAGGAGAATGGCTGTGGATTTGATGGATCTAGCTCTGTCAAGGTAAGTGATTGATGACTCTCACTCTTGAATATTGCTTGGTTTAGCCCTATGTCTACAGTGAGATGATTTATTTTCCTTCTTTCTGTTTCATATTATCTCAGGGTTCAGATGATGATGAGGATGATAGAGATTCCAACCAAATCACATCGAGTCAGACTGATAAACTAAGCTCCAACTCTGGTGTCAACTCTGCAGCGCCACCTAAATCTGGTAAATTTGCTGCCTTTTTTGTGGTACTACTAAATTGCCATTCAATTATTCTGATGGGAAGGTTACAGCTACTTTGGGACTATTTACTGATATATTGGGCTATGTTTTAACAGAAAATAGGAGAGAAAAATCATTGGGACTACTTACACAGAATTTTGTCAAGCTCTTCCTCTGCACCGATGTAAGCAAAAACTTTCAATTGTATAACTTGTTTCTCAGTTTGCTTTCTACAGATCCTAATTCTTTGTGGTGATTCAATTCAGGTTGATATGATTTGCCTTGATGAGGCAGCAAAGATATTGTTAGGAGATGGGAGGCCTCCTGCAATGACAAGAAGTAAAAAATCCACATCTTTTTTTCTTGCTTAACAGTAATCTGAACTGCTAATGTAGATGCACGAACTGTTAGTTTCTTTTAACACCATTGTGCTGCTAATCTATGCTCCTCCAAGTAACATTGTTCTTTTCTTATTTATGCAGCTAAAGTTAGGAGGTTGTATGATATTGCAAACGTCTTGTCTTCTATGAAATTTATTGAGAAGGTAATTATCCCCAAGTGTTTATTCATCTGAAAGATAAAATATCTGAAAATTCAACTTATCTAGGTAAAGTTTCGTATAAGAAATTCCAGTTACTAATATTGCAGCTTGCATGACTTGCAGACCCATCACCCTGAGACTAGGAAACCTGCATTTAGATGGTTGGGGCAGAGAGAAAGATCAGAAGATAAATCAGTTGATGCTCCTTGTGCTAACGAGTCCAAGAAGAGGGTATTTGGGACTGACATTACTAATACAACCATCAAGAGGAGCAGAGTTGCTCTGCCTATGGATGGCAATTTGGATGAACAAACTAGGAAACAATTGCTAACCGAAGTGAAATGTGAGAACCGGGAAAATGATTTTCACATTGCGAAACAGGAGCCTGGTTTAACGGCAAGCAAAAAGAGTTACCACTTTGGTCCATTTGCACCTCCAACTGTATCTCAGGCTGAAGTTTCTGAGACTGACAAAATGAAACGGGTTCAGGACTGGGAAAGTCTAGCTTCCAGTTACCGTCCTCAATATCACAACCAAGGTATGATGAGTTTAATTTTGCTTGAAATCTCCTTCTCCCAAATTTGGTATGATTCTGTTGAGTATCATTTAGAAGATTATAAATATCAGAAGGCAGACCAAATCAGAAACAAAAAGGTAGTGTCTACTGATCTACCCTAGTTAAGAAGCTTTTATAATTTTCCTGAAGCCAACTCTTAAGTGTCATTTTCAATTTGGATGCCGAGGGTTCTTCCCTTTTCTTAGGAATGCCACATTGTGTTCTGCTCTTTTTACTTTCACAACAAGTATAGGGATGCACCACCCTCCACTTCCATTAATGTCCTCTTACTCTTTGATTATCATTAATCTTCACTAATTACCTTTCTATTTTCAGTTTACATTCTTCTAACAATATTTCATCAATTCCTTTTGAGAAAATTCTTTTGTCCATTTTCCTGAACAATTCTCTTTTCAACATTTTAACCTCAAATTCTTTCATTTTCATATGTTAATATGATTTTTTTTGGGATGAAAATCTCAATATTAATAGAGTAAAATTTGTCAATTTTACCCAATTTTCATCAACAATTTTATTTTCTTTAGTTTATCTAAAGAAAGATCAAAAAAAAAAATGCAGAAAAGATGGAGTGGGGCTGGGGAATTCGAAAAAGGAGAAACGGGTGGGTTGAATGATTGAAAGAGGAGAAGGGGTTTTGGGGAGGGGGGGCGGGGGGATGATTCAAAAAAGAAGAAAGGGAGTATGGGTTTAGAGAAGAAGAAAGGGGATGGGGAGTTTTGGAGAAGATGAAAGGAGGTGGGGCTTTTTTTTTGTCGTTTTATATGGGAGCAGTTTGATTATATTTCTTCATTTGTTTCAAATATAATTTTATAATATTAGTCTTGATATAATATTTTTTGAATTGCTTCAATTGTGATTTTGCTGTATCATCTTAATTATTTTAGGTCATGTAAGTATTAGAATTGGATAAAACAAACGTAAAATTATAAATTTGATCTTTCTTTTTAAATTGAAAAGATAAAATAAAATAATTATTTTAATATTTTTCAGCGATTATATTTGTGTAAAAGAAATACTTTAAAAAAATATAGATACTATAAATAAATAAAAAAATTTATGTTTATTATTCGAAATGATGTGAAAAGTAGTATGAATCATAATAATTATCAATTTAAAATTTTGATTCTTTAAATTTCATTAATGCCATAAATTGTGATAGAAAGAGTAATATAAAATGTAGATACTATAAGTCTAATAATTATCAACAAAAAAATTAATAAAATATATAAAAATTCTATCAATATTTTTTTTTTTGAAATTTGGGATAGGGAATTATATCGAACCCTCATCAATAAAGTGAGAGTTGAATTTGTCAACCAACTGAGCTACTAAAATTTTCCTTAAATCTTCTTTTTATTTTTTTTTATGTATTTTTAAATTTTTATAATGTCACATCAGCTTTAGATGTGATATTTATTTCACTCCAAGTTAAAGTAAAGTAAGTTCCACTTTTTGGGAAAATTTATGTATTTTCTCTAAATTATTATGTTTAAACTATTTTGCTGTGCAGTGAGACAGCCATCATGTAAATATCTATGATATAGACACGTTGAGTATGTTCTTTAACCAATCATTGCATAAGATAGTGTGAAACTAACTTTTATAGATTGCATTTATTATTTATTTGACACAAATTCTAAAAAGTTAAATGTTGACTTATTAAATTATTCTTGAATAATTATTTTATTTTTTAATTAAATACCAATTTTTTAATTTTTGGTATTAAAAAGTAAATTTATTTATCTATTGACAATAATACATCAATAAAATGAAATACGAGAAAACAGATTACCTTTAAGAGAAAACAGATTAGCTTTCATTCAATGGGGGTTGAATTGCTTTTCAATTTCATAGTTACTGCAATCTTTAGAATTTTTATTTAATATTTTTTTTAGTTAAAATCAATATACTATGTTTGAAAGAAAAATCAAAAGTTTCTTTACACCTTAATTCCTCTCCATCTACAATTTTTTTTTGTTCTTTCTTAAATTTAATGTAGAAGTTGAACATGCTTGTTTCAATTAATAGAAAATTTAAAAGAGACAATCACATGATTATAGAATATGAGAAATTTTTATCATTAAACTTTGAAGATGAGTATATAAATAACATATCATTATTCATTTCGTAGAGCTTTATTTTATCATATGCCTTTTTTGCTACATTCTCAATAAGTCCTTAATATCTATTTTGATTTTATACATAGATTATTGCTAATCCCTTTATTCCATTTTTTGTGACATTCTTTTTTTTCTTTTCAAGTTTGTTTAAAAAAGAATATCACCTTATTATAAGTAGCAACAATTTAATTGATGTTTGATATTTTTGAGATGAAAGTCTTCCAAAAACAACCTCTTTATTTCTATTAGGTAGTGGTAAAGTCTGCATACATTTAATCCTCCTTAGACTCCACTTGTAGAATTTCACTGGGTATGTTGATTTTTTTTGCCCTTAATTAAATGAATTTCAATTACAAATATATAGAGATTGTTCTACTTTTCTTAAGCATCGTATCAAGTCAAAGGGTGTTACATATAATGAAATAGAGGGAGTAGATTTTAACTTTTTCAGGTTCACAAAATATCTAATTTGCCATCAATCAAATCAATGTAATAGATATATTGTTGATCAATTTTGGTTGTATGTTTCTTTTCATAATGTTTGTTACATTCCAATTAAATTATGATATACATAGTTTGTATGGGATTCTTGTGCAATGCATGTACGTAGAACTAGTTATCAAAGTAGCATAGACAAATTATTCCTATATCTTAAGTTCATTTGATGTACTTGAGCTTACTAGCAAGTCTGGTTTGTTTTGTTGTTTTGTGTTTCAGCACTGAAAGATCTCTTTGCACATTATGTGGAAGCATGGAAATCATGGTACTTGGAAGTTGCTGGGAAGAACCCAATTCAGCTCATCTCCTGATGTGCTCTGTCTTGCTAACAAATAGGATGTTGAAGATATCTGTCCTCTCAAACTTGAATGCACATTCTCACTGCATTCAACAGTAATTTGATGTACATTTATCAATATCTTTTCGTTTTATACTGATTCTTGGAAGCATTCAAACTTTTTGGCAATACAGAGTTGTTATAGAATAATAAATCTAGGGTTATTATTATCTTCTTGATTCACATGTCCCCAATTTATCCATTTTGATGCGTTTCGTAAATTCAAAAATTCAATTTGCAGGTCGTGATGTAAACTGTCCATTGGGTGTTCCAAAAATGTGTCCCAACGAGTGCCAATTTCTTTTTATATTTGTCGTGTTTGAAACAATTTCTACAAATCTTGATTGATTTCATGGGGCACTTGTTACCTTCCACTAGCACATAAGTATTGACTTACTGTATCTATCTAAGCTACTAAAAATTCACCTATTATTTTATTTCTATTTCCCAACAAGATTGATCCATGATGGCCTTTTAATTGATTTTGATGATTGGATCTCTCTATGAATGAAAAAAAGAGGCCTTGGATTGAGAGTAATCACTAGTGATAGAACAAAAATAAGGGGGAAGGAAAAAAAAAGAGTGAGATCCAATCAAATATTGGTGATCAATCCTTTCCCCTCTTCTCTTTTTTCCTTTTTTTGTATTTATTTATTTTTAAGTTATGCTTTCATCATCAAGTGTTTGTCCCTTTCCTTTTAAGTTTGATCACGACAAATAAATTCTATTTACCTTTTCCCCACGGCTCTCTTTGGTTCAATTACTTGTCATATTTTATTTATGACTCATAAGGACTTGTTTGGAACGTTGTTATACTCTCTGTCCATCTTTACTTGTTCAAGACTGGAATCTAAGACATTTGATAAAGGATGAAATAGTCTCGCCACAACACTACAATCCATGTTGATATGCAGTAAAAAAATTGTTTATGATATAATTCAATTTTTTTTCCTAATTAAGGTGGATGTCACGCAGAGGTGAATCTATGTAAAAAGATGAGTAAATATAACAACAAAAGAAGATATTTTTTCCAACTTCTTAATTTTATCTAACTCCAACATGAATTCTAATATCCCTATCGACTCCTTTGATAGCTCAATTAACTAATAAACGTAAATCGTATTCATAGGATGTGTTTTACTTGTTTTTGTATTTTCCAAATTCTTTTTTTCCTTCATATTTTAACTATTTTGTAGTAAGCAAAATATACACATTAAAATATAAAAATTTATTAAACACTCAATAACAACACACGTATAGCTAGTACTAATGTTACCTTCCCATTTTATTTAGCACTCAAAATAAAGGGTAGCAATCGTGAGTTTCTCTTGCCATAAAAAAATTATTATTTTTATTCCATGTATAGCTGTATAGCTGTGACTAGTGTGAAGTACACGTAAAAATTATTGGGCTTCCTTAGATTGATAGCTCTAAGGTAATTCCATACATGATTCACGATCCAGAAGACAAATTCTTTGCTTTTGCTAGCAGGGATTTCAAACTTGAGGTCTCCAACATGAAAGTCAAAGTCCAAGCCCAAACCACTTGTCACCCTAAGGGTCAAATAAGAATAACTTAATAATTTTGAAATAAAATTTGTGATTAACTTAATTTAATATTTAATTTGAGATATTAGTTAATTACTTAATTTCAAAATTATTTTTTATATTAAAATAGTGGAGTATCTATATAGAAGTTAAGATATAGAATAATAATCTCATAGGATGTCCTTATTCATATTTCATCTCGCTTACAAAATAAAAGAAGAAATGAAAAAAGTTCAACATCTATTATATACATATATAAAAAAAATTTAACCATATATAAGAATGAAAAAATATTTTTTTCAAATTCTTTAACTCTATCTAGCTCCTACCCGGATCCCAATGCCCCTACCAACTCGATTGGTAGTTTAGTTAACTAATAAGCATAAATCGCATTTATGAAATACATTTTATATTTTCCAAAAATATTTTACATATTTAATCAATGATGCTGCTGGGTATACGTGTTCCAGTATTCACTTTTGTGTTTTTAGCACCTTTGTTGTGCAGGTACGAGTAAATTAAAATGTGATACTCATTAATGTTGAGTTGAACCAAATTTTGCAACAATTATGTCAATGTTGTGAATGGAAAACGTTTTATGAAAAAAAACCATTCGGAGTGGGGTTAATGAAAATTAATAATGTGTGTTTTGGAGCCATACACGTGTTTCCCCCTCATCTCATCAATAAAATAGTACAAGTGAGTGGGTATTCGATTCTTCGGTTCGATTTTAACAAATTTTGATTTGCTTCTTCAATTTTTGATTTTGAAAAAGTGTGCACCATAAACCGAATTGAAATATTTCGATTCAATTTAATTTTATTTGTTTTTTTTAAATGATTTTTCGGTACGAACAGATGAAAAATAAAATGAGAATAAAATCAAAATATAAGATACTTAAAAAATTAAAATCATGTTAAGAGATGATGTACCCCCATGGAACACTTATTGTGCTTAAAAAATTATATTTACCTTTATCAAGAACTTGCGTCTCCTACTATTGCTTGAGGAAAACAAGCACGAAGACATCCTTTAGATCATCTAAATAGACAAAAATATGTTTGAATTTCTCTTGAAAAATAATATTTCAAGTTAACTATATGAATTATAAATTTGTTGCTATATATATATATAATTTATATAATTTAAAAAAAAAAAAAAGTTCGGTTCTTTGGTGCACCGAAGTTTCGAGACCACTACACCGAACATCAAATCAAAAAATTGAACTTTTGAAAAAAAACATCAACATCAAACCGAAAAACCAAATTAGTTTAGTTCGATTTGATTTTTTAATTTTCCGATATTTATACCCACTACATTATGATATATTCGTTTCTTCTTGACCACTATATATAACTCCAAATGCTTACCAAGACTACATATCAAAATAGCACATATGGCACACACAACTACTATGCCAATTTCCATAACACATCACAAGCCAAAATTACTAGGTCCATCAATAGTAACACCCCATGACATAAAACATCTTTCTGAAATAGATGATCAAGGGAGTGCACGTTTTCAAATTCCCTTATTAATATTTTACAAATATAATTCTTTAATGAAAGATAAAGATCCTGCAAAAGTTATCAAAAATGGATTGTCTAAAGCACTAGTGTTTTACTATCCATTAGCTGGTAGGCTTATTGAAGGGCCTAATAAGAAGCTTATGGTGAATTGTAATAGTGAAGGAGTTTTGTTTGTTGAAGCTGATGCACATGTGGAACTTGAAAAATTAGGTGACTCTATTAAACCACCATGTCCATACTTGGATTTACTACTTCACAATGTTCATGGTTCTGATGGAATTATTGACTGCCCTCTTTTATTAGTTCAGGTAAATAATATTTTATATACATTAAAATCCCTTTTATGTTAAACTATTACATGAGATTTATAAAAGTTCATCTATATGTATAGGTGACTCGTTTTAGGTGTGGTGGATTTACGGTTGGATTCAAAATAAATCACGCTATGCTAGATGCATATGGCATGAAAATGTTTCTGAATGCCTTAAGTGAATTAATTCAAGGAGCTTCAATGCCTTCCATACTACCTGTATGGCAAAGGGATCTCCTAAGTGCTAGATCACCACCATGCATTACATGTACTCACCATGAGTTTGATGAGCAAATTAAATCAAGAATTGCATGGGAATCTATGGAAGACAAGTTGATACAACAATCGTTTTTCTTTGGAAATAAGGAGATGGAAGTCATTAAAAATCAGGTTTCTTCAAATTGTGGAGGTACAAAATTTGAGTTAATAATAGCGTTTATATGGAAATGTCGTACCATTGCTCTTGGTTTACACCCAGAAGAAATTGTTCATTTGACGTATCTTATTAACATACGTGGAAAGTTAGTAAAATTTGAATTGCCATTTGGATATTATGGAAATGCGTTTGTCAGTCCAGCTACAGTATCAAAAGCAGGATTGTTATGTTCAAATCCACTAACCTATGCAGTTGAATTGGTTAAGAAAATTAAAGATCAAGTAAATGAGGAGTACATTAAATCAATGATAGATCTAATGGTGATCAAAGGGAGACCAAAATTAACAAAATCTTGGAATTTTATCGTCTCAGATAATAGATATGCTGGATTTGATGAATTTGATTTTGGATGGGGAAAACCCATTTTTGGAGGGGTCCCTAAAGCTGTATCTTTAATTAGTTTTTTTATGCCTGATAAAAATGACAATGGAGAAAAAGGTATTTTGATAGCTATAAGTTTGCCTCCTCCTGCCATGAAGAAATTTCAAGATGTATACAAGATGACTTTCAGAAATGTTGAAGAAGAAAACATAATTTCAAAGATGTAAGGCTTTTTCTGCCTTTGTACCTCATCAATTCTGTTTTGGGAGTTATTAAATCAGAATTATGGAGCTTGGACTATATATTCCATGCTTTTTCTATTAGAATAATATACTTATCTATCTTGTATGTTACTTATAAATCGAAGTATTTGTTTCAATTTATGTGACGATATTGAAAAAATAGACTGCTTGTTTGTTTCTCTTCAACTTGCAGATAAAAATAGCAGAAATGGTGACTGAGTGAGGGGTGAATATAACTACACTTATCATATTGGGTAACTTTATATATAAATCAGCTAAATTTCCACATTGTTGATTTCTCCTGAAAATAGAAAGAAGAATGCATACAAGTTAGTAGGGCTGCTTATCGGACGGATCAGGCGGACAATTTTGCTTAACAGTTTGGTTTATTGGATATCGAATTTTAAATTTACTAATCCGCTAGCCAACCTATAAGATATCGATTGATTCAGTAACGAATTAACAATTATCAAATGGTTATTGGGTTGTGTATCGGCTAACTTCTAAACTCTATGGTATTTTTTTTTTTTAATTAACATATAATCACACTTTACAAAAAAATATTTCTTTTTATTATTTTAATGCATTGAGCCAGTGAGTAGTGAAAGAAAAAATAATAGTACTAAAAATACTTTAACAGTTGCCTTACATAAAATGGACAAGACAAAATATATATAATTATATAAAAATAAATAAGCTTTCCCGAGTTAGGACTAATAAAGAAAAAATAATAATTACTCTTATATATAATGGTAAATATCAAATAAAGCTAATATACCTAAAATAAAAATGTAAGCATGGTAATTTTTAACGGGTTAATGGTGTACCTGATAAGAAATTGAATAATCCGCCCCCACACCAATAAACCTCCCCAATCGTTTATTCGATAACCCAATACCAATAAGCCGATAAATCAATTTTGCAGTTGACTTATTAATTACGATTCAATATTGAACACCCCTATAAGTTAGTGAGAGTTGCATGGTCTATTAAAGCTCAGAAAACTCAAACATTGTGTATATGAATGTATAGTGATAGTTACCAAAAGAGGAACCGCAGTAGTTTAATTGGTTAGTTACTTGAACTTTCACTTTATATGTGAAAATTTTCCCCCATTTTCCCTTCCCCTATCCCATTTGAGAAAAAAGAGTGAGATCCAATCAAATATTGGTGATGAAACCCTTTTCCCGTCTCTTTTTTCCCTTTTTAGATTAAGAGAGGAAAGAGAGAATAAAAGGGAATTGAGCTTGAGACTAACCTAGAGACCCAATTTTTGCACCAATTTTAATGACCCAAACAGGGAAAGGAAACAAAAGACAATCTTCATCTGAAATAGAAGTAGAAGAGACATACTATGTAAATCAGCATGGAGACAATTACAAAGAGATACAAGGAGCAAGCAAGCAATTTTGGTAATACATATTTACATGCTCAGAAATATTATATCACCTCCCAAGTGCAACATCCTACGCAAGAAAAGGTAATCAGAAGGGGCAACAGGAAAAGAAATGATCTAATTGCTAGCTTCCTGTCATATGCATGCACTGATGCATTTTTGCTTAGTTCAAAGAGACGGCAAGTCATAATGAAGACGCCGATTCTGCTAATTGTGGGATCAATCTATGAATTCTCCATACTCTTCTTCCATCAATCTCCTCCGCATAGTACCGGAATCTGTTAATGACAGCACACTTAAAATCATAAGTCAACAAGAATTAATATTAGGAGTCATTTCAGCTCAGATTATCAAGGTAGATCTGTTGAAAATAACTTATTGTTCTACTAAGTCAAGTTGGTAGGAGATGTTATAGGGAATCTTTTACTGGTAAAGGGATTATCCCATTTACACTCGCATAAGTCTCTTGTCTTTTTATACTGTTGATGCTGGAGATCTGTTCTTTCATCTCTCTAGACAGAGGTTTCTAACTAGTTTCTAAAACAAATCCACAAGAACACATTCCAATGCCATATAATGAGACACCAAAAAGAGGTTCGACAAAGTGTTTTCCCATTCATGGCCAAAAAACTTTTGTGATCTTTCTGTTGAACCCAAATCAACTTTAGTATAAGATTCCAGATTAATTAAATTTAAAAAGAGATCAGCTTGATAGGTCCGTAGAATCTATCATGATGAAATAACTGAAGAAAATTGGTTTGCACATACTTGAGGTGCACTTGAGATTCCTCTCCCTGCCAAAACTCGAAAAACTCTGGAATAAGCCTATAACCACCCCAGTGTTTGGGTCTTGGTATTGAAATCCTGCATGTTAGGGAAAAAAGGATTGCTTTTAGGTTCACTTGAATCTAAACTATAGCAAACTTCTATTCTTTTGAGAAAAGAAAAAGAAAGTATGATTAGGTTGTAATCAACATGTCTTGGTCAGACATTTTTTCAACAATGCATACACAAAAGTAATGTCTTTTACATATTCAAACAAGGAGAAGATTGCAGCTGTTGAAGAAAATGCTAAAATAATATGCACTAATTCTAGGCATGGGATAGTAATCACATTTCTGAAATCAATAGATTACTTCCGCAAGGCATAGATGGAATATTGAAATCAGAGACGAGCTACTCACCAATTAGGACAAGCAAAGGAAGAATGTCCATCAATATGTGAAATTACTGACCTATCGTGGTAATTCTCCTCTAATTCTTTGTACTGTTGATGGAGAACCTCTCGTCCAGGAATCGGTGTGCTCTGATCTTGCAGAAGAGATTAGAAACTAACTGTTGATGCACGTATACAAAAACATCGAAGTATCGGAACCTAGAAAATCTGTTGATGAAAATACTAGGCGAACCTGCTTGCTAACTATTGGTCTAATCTGGACATCCCGAGGAAGACGAGAGAAATATTGTTCAGATTCCTCATCGGAAACTAGCTCCACAAATCCTTCCACTCTTACCTACAAATGAATTTGTAATGAAGCACAGCAAGAACAATTATCTAAAGGCAACTGCATTATGTAGTCAGCGAATTATATCTCAGAGAGTAAATGCAATGATGATAAAGAAAATGTCCATTTGAGGTTTAAAGGGAGTACATACAGTAATTATGATACTTCCTCTTTCCGTCTCTCTTTACATTTTATTCTTATCATAGGGAAACTGAACCTTGGATTCTAACAAGGGAATGGTAAACAGAAAATATCTCATTGTGCATAGATAGTAGTTCAAAAATGCATCTCTTCAGCAACCCGTCTATCCCAACACAATACTGCAGATCGCTCTCAAGTAAATGAATGCATATCCAGGAGAGAATATGTAAAGCTATCACTGAGCATTTTCATGTATGTTAAATTGTTAACAGTCACATCAATATACACAATGTCACTGGATATAAATGTTCTCCTAAATTGCAGGAAGTACTAAAGATGGAATTGTTTTTAACCTGGCATTTCAAAGGACCCCAGTAAAAGAGAAGTGATGCATGAGGATTTTCAGAAATTTCACGAGCCTTTCTACTTTTATAGTTGGTGTGCCTGCAGACACAAGAAGGATGTCATTTAATAGATTATATATTCTTCAGAAATAGTTATGGATCTCACCAGACAAAACCATCTTTGTTTACTCCTTCCAATGATACCATTCGCGATGAACTGGGAAGAAGAAATACTACAGTCAACATCAGGCAAAAAATCACTGTTATATGACTTGCAGATCATGTAAAGACGAGAAAATTTAAACTAGAACGACTTACGGTTTTGCATCTTTACCAGCTGTTGATAGGACCATATAATGGGGTTCTTTGATGCCAGCTTCCAATGCATCACCAAGCCACTTTTGAAACTGCAATCAGAATGGGGCTTTATTGTCAAAAGTATAAATATACTGCATTGCTTTTAACAATAGAAGTTTGCACACATTTGTGGATTATCTGACAAACTTGCGATAAAATTATCACAAGAGAGTCAAAGTTCTAGATATAATAGACGTTTATGCAACTCAACCTGATCAATAGGATTTTCCTCCATCTCAAGATATACAGAAGCTGCAGATATCCCTTTCTGTGCTGATAAATTGGTTTGTGGAAGATTTCCAATTCGAACACACATGGAAGTGCCGGGATATGATGGAAGTTTTAACTTGAATTTGTCTATGATGGATCGTGGAACAAATCTTCCACCCAAAAAATGATGCGGGCCACGAAACATTTTGGCACACAATTTTGGAGCAGTCAAAGAGACCTACACAGCGAATGTTAAAAGTTTTCTTTGATTCTTAAAAGAACCACAGAGTTATCAACGAGAAAAAGTATGATTACAATAGAATATGTGTACTTAACAACTCTATACCAGCATATCAGGTTCAATGCCTTCACCACAAACGTCTCCCTCTTCCACATGCCACCTGGAGGGTATGTCTACAGATATAATGACAGCTGCTTTCTCATGTGTGCGCTGCTGGTTCCTTATGGAGACCAGCCTTCTAATGAGACTATCAAACGGTGACCTTGGGTTCCCTGGAAAGAAGAATATGCTCAAAAACACTTCTTGACATTTTTGGAGACATAAAGTTTATCCACATAATGCCAGGTTTGTGTTCTAAGGAAAGAACTTCTAGCTAGCTCCAGGGCAAAATAATATTGACTGATCTATTTATGAAACAGCCCTAGATAAGTAGAAGGAAAAGGAAAAAGATAGGAAGGATACAGGATACCTTAGAATTAGAGAACCACATGGTCAGAGTCCTCAATAACAGAAAATTACTTCCAACTTTGCATACCCATGTATACGGTGGATGATGAATGATTTAAACCAGCTTATGCAAAGAATAAGACTTAACAAGTTTGGTATACAGCTATACAGAAGTTCTATAGCATTCAATAGCAGTCTTGGACTTCTCAGCAAAGAGAAAAACTAATTGGAATGTCAAAAACAGAAACCGAGAAAGGAAGTATTACCATGGAATGAGAATCCAAAAATTGCATCCACTATAATTTCAAAGTCACTTGAAAGCTGCATGGATAGATCTTCCACCAGCAGGAATGGAACTGACAGTGACTCAAGCTACCAAAATTCTCAAATCCATTAACATCTCAAATAAACTAGAAATATTGAGGTTCAAGAATTTCATGTCATATCCTCTACCTGGGTAACTAAACCAGCAAAAGGAGGTTTACTAGTCCGTTTTGGATAACAAATGGAGGGCTTATAACCAAAGTGATGCAGGTGTCGAGCAGCTACAAGACCGTCCCCGCCATTGTTACCAGGACCACATATAACAAGCACACGAGTATATTCACTTGAACTATAGACCTGGAGAGATGACATGTATTTAGTCTTGTTAATCACACCGTGAGGAAAGAAAAAAAGAAGTAATATTTTCACAAACCAAGCAACTGCTTGTTTATACACACAACACATGTTCTGCCTTTCCTGCCAACTCATCACTTATCACTGATTCCAAGTTCTCCTAGGTTACTTGCTTTGATGTCAAAACTTTCTTCAACTAACCCTCTCACAAACAAATGATCTTTAACCACGGGTTCACATAAACCAGTTGTTTTGGAAAAATCAGTAGAAATTCACATAAACCAATAGAAATTTCACTAAATATCTATTAAATGTTTAACTGTGAACCCAGTTATTACTGACTATCAACTTCGACTTGAGATCGTTGTAGGAACCTATGAACTTCGAATACTGGATCCGCCGCATATGCTTTTATTTCAACAAGGTAACAAATGAATTAACAAATGAAAACGGTTACGTCCATCTAGTTTGATTGAAAAGGTTGCAGAGTGAATGACTACATGAACTCTAGTTGCCAAATTGTTTGCACCATCCAACAATGATTATTTACAACAGGCATTAACACAACCAGAGGACTTCCGCTACTAAAATCCACCCTCTATTTTTTTAAAGAAAAATACTGCTTTCCCAGTGGTGCCAGAGTCGATGGAGATTTCGTATGGAGTCTGGTGCTACAAGTGGAACAATATTATACCAGTGCACTTACCTCAGCAATTGCGGAGGCAACACTCAAGCCTGCTAATTCCTAAACTCAAAACAAGAAAACCCAATTAAGGAATAAGTAGAGAAATTTAACAAGTAGTAGATAAATGAACAAAAATTCAGAGGAGAAACCATGAGCTGATCCACAGTAAAACCAATAGGATCCATCAACATCTGATCAATTTCTATGGCTTCTTGCTGGCTCACATATGATACCTCCTCTGTGCTTTCCATATTGCTCAGCTCTAAAACACAAGAAAGGATGCTTTTCAGTCCCTTCTACACTTTCTGGAGTGTACACCCGTTTTCGGAAAAAAAAAAAAAAAAACAATTTGTTACGTTCCTCCCTTATTGGTACCTGATTTGATTTGTACGGACGGAGTTTAGGAAAATAAAAAAAATTAAATTTTATAATTCTAAAATAAAATTATATCAAATGTATTAAAATATTTTTTTTTTAATTGATTCTTTTTAAAATAAAGAAAGTAATTTATTGATGAGAGCGTATTTTTCACTTTGTAATCTCTATATTTTATATGTAATTTACAAATTTTAATTATCTAAATTGATACTTACCACTCTGCAATAATCTTTTGTGGTGACTATGGTTAGTTACATAATCACATAATATATCTCCGTTTAAAAAAAAAAAACTAACCTTTTATTTTAATCTATTTTAAAAAAGATTAACCTCTTTTTTTTTTTTTTTTAGCAATATTTTAATTTTAACTTTTCATCATAATTAAAGAACAATTTAATACATTTAACATAACATTAATTTATAACCATAAAATTTAAAAAAAAATTATTTTTTTAAATTTTGTGCCAGGTCAAACTAGATTGTTAGTTGATATCAACGGTGTTAGCCAAACTTGTGACTACACTACTCCCAAATTGTCAGTAAGTCGTTCTGTAGCTTTTTTTAATCTTACAAATATCAAATGAGAAAAGCAATTAGAAACAAATATGCCAACAATAAGTCGCAGCAACGAAACCCCCCAAACGGATAGAAGA